>JAWPHD010015231.1:0-56389 GCA_037043455.1 Cyrtodaria siliqua | reverse complement strand
AAATAAATAACAATTCCTGTCAGATAAAAAAACAACCCTGGTGTTTGGGACGTGAAACAAATCGAAAATAAAACAATATATTTACCATTCCACGTGCACATACACGTTACCTATATATGCACGCGGTGTGAGTGACGCTGCCGTGCGCGGTACCTGAAGCAGGTTTGTAATGTATCCTTTTGTTAAATATTATTACTCACAAGAACGACACGTTAAAGCAATATTACAAACTGGGAAATCTTAACAATGGACGACTTGGAGACACAAGAAGACATAAGTATTTTAAGCGAACATTTAGTCGGTACTGTATGGAAGGGCCAATGTGTTACTCGTAAATCTATATTTTATATCATATGTCAGACATAATTAAAAAAATCAAATGTACAGAATATTGGTCTGTGCAAATAAGTTACATAAAACATTATTAAGGAACGTAAACCTTACTTGTAAAGTGAATCTTATCTTGGTACATATAGGTCTCACTAAACAGTTATTTCCCTTGCCAGTCACGGTAGTCTCGATCATCCAGACCTCTCGCGAGACTTCTCTCAAAGAAGTCAATACGATGATCTGGAGTAAAGCTTCTTTAAAAAATTTGACATCAAAACGAGGTGTGGACAAACAAAAATCACCAGCCTCTGATTGGTCAACTTCTTGTTATGGGAATCACCCACTACGTCACCATGGCGTCTAAAATTACGTGACGTTACGCGCAATGTTGTGAAATAAAATTACTCCAAACATAGTCAGCGGATCACGATTAATGATAAAAATTAAATTTTAAACATCATTTTGTAAGATTATATTATGTTTTTAGAGAAACTACAATAAAACGAAGTCTATTGTATATTTAATAAGGACGTACACACATCCCATTGGAACTAATGTTGCGCGTAATGCAACGTGCACTTTGATGTTGCAATCAAAATGACGTCGCGTCGCAGTCAGTTTTGATGGTTGGCGCCGTCTATCGGTCAAAATGTTTAAAGAACAGTGAGTCCAGACGCTCGCTAGCGATCGCAGACAGCTTGAGTGTGCCTGGATGATAGAGACTACAGTCACGGTAGAGTGACTGGAACTTTCTGGCGCTTAAAAAAATATCTGAGTTATTTAGTTCCTGTTTATTTCTTAAAATGTGCAAATAGTATCACTTGTTTTGTTGCAGGTGACAAGAATGGGACAAGCTCATGATTTAATACAGGTTTGGATATGCATGAATGTTTCTGGAGCCCAGATCTGAGAATTTAATACCGAGTAGTGACACTTGAACATGTAAGTGAAATGGACAAATTCAAGAGGGTCTCTTTAAACTATTGATGTTAAAATAAAAACAAATTGGTCAACCCCATGTTTTTTGCTGGATAATTCGAGCAACAGACTTGTTAAGAAAATTCAGGAAATTCTATAGATGTTCAGAGGGGTCCTGATACATATGTAGAGAAATGCAAAATTAACTGTGTTGTGAGACGTAAATTATACAAACTAAGCGATAAAGAAGATGCTTGAGCATCGTATACGATTAGTATGCACCTATCAAAATCAAATCAGGTTGACATAACGAAGTACCGAATGAGAAAAGACAGCGTAAACTATAAGCGCATATGATCGACAATGAAGCTGAATACTACCCGTTAGTTTTTCTGCATAACTTACACATTTTCAAATCATCATTTTCCATGCTCAAGTTATTTATCATTGAGCAAGATAATTAATCCACATTGCTTAGTACTGGTTCTGCCCAGGAAGCCATCGCGAGTGATTAATATAAGTTGCCACAACTTGTATCGCAATTGATGCAAAAATGCGTTTTTGTAAAGAAATATAACCTGGCGGGAATATATTTATTTACACTGTCGCGTTTTAATGTGATGACGATATTGTAACAGTGAGGTATGGTGCACCCTAGAACCTGGTTTAAACCCCGAGCGGCCTTTTTGACAAATGCGGTAGCCCTACTGTCAACCCTTTTGTGTTTGTGATGTCACACGCCTTGCTTTCTATTAACTCATACTTGTTGATTATGTTAATGCGTGTTTTTGTTTGATTGTGTTCTGTTAAGGCTACATTTCCTTTTCTACGTTTATACCTACGTGTTTATGTGCACAGTGTCGGCCAAATTCGATAATCAACCCAACCGCCCCAGTCATTCTAAAGTTATTTCCCACGAAATAAATTTTGTCCGGACTCAAACCATTTATGTTTGGGATGTCATATCTCGCCTTTTATTTGTCTTTTGTAATCACTGTTTGTTTATGTGCGTGCTTTTGGTTGACTGTGGTCCTTGAAAGCTACATGTCTTGTTCGGCCTTTGTATCTAATTTGATGGAAATATTGTTTATAAAGTCGTGTATTTTCTCAACAATTAGAATAAGAGTATGATAATGGACCTTTGGAAACGGCCGAAAACGACACATACGAAATATTGCAGTCTCGGTTTGATTGAGACTGTTCATGAGCGGTAGAGATATATGCTAGCTAACGCTCACGCCCTCTAGCCCCGGGTTGAGCAGAACTCAATATTAATAAAATCAATAGTACAAAATATTAACCATCCCGAAGATGGCATGCATATGGCGGTGGACATGGAGTTTAATAATAAGTTTAATACTCATTTCAACCATCAGACGACTGTGTTATCCGACATCTATATTAACTGACATATTACTATAATAGTTACCCGTCGTTTGCAGTAACACAGATGTACTTCCATCCTTTGGTTTCTGAATTTCCTTGAATCGTTATCTCATTCGTATACAATTTCCCAACACCTGTAATAAAATCCACGTTTGAAACTGGTCCTACTGTGCTGGATGGCGCCAGATCAGCAGATGATTCAGTGATGTGCAGTGTTGGAATTTTGCTAGAAAACAAAAAACAGAAATAATATAATAATATTAGCCTGCACGTTAATCAAATGTAGTTGTTTATGTTGAGACAAGTGGCAAATTCCTCCGACAAAAGATGTTTAATCTTTATTATGACAATGACATTTGGCATAAAGAGGTAAGTTTAGTAAGCTGCTGTTGCGATACTTAATCGTACCATTCTTTAAAAACTATCTTCATTGTTTTTGACGTTAGACAGTCGACAACCATAGTATATATATGAACTTTGATCCCATATTGCAACCTGTTTTCAGCAAAATTCAGTGTAACATTTGTAAACATTAATTCACCAATATTTATCTGAAACAATACTGTAACAAAAGTGTGTCCACCTCATGAGAATGACAACATATGGATATTTCTTTTTTGCCAAGGTTACATAGTGGACACAGACATTGCCTTTATGTGCATACAGTATGGTCTTTGAACCGACATTACGACTATGCCTTAGCGGTACTAACCTGACTGTAGTACAGACAAACGTCTGACATGTATCATGTTTAATTTTAGAATAGTTAAGTTTTTCATAAACGGAACAAATACGATTTCTTCTTTAGATGGCGAGATCGTTTAATACAGAATTGACTTCAGCACCCAAAACCATGTCGTACATTAAGATAACTCCATTTTATTTATTAATTAGATTAATTAGACCTTGCGCAAGGTATTTAAAACAAAGTTTGAAGCAGTCAGAAAGATGGCTTTTATTTAACGCTTTATATGTATATAAAAACTTTAAGTAATACATGTAGAAATGTTTCTTCTGAAACTAATATGACAGAAGGTCTGATACGCTTCCTATTTCTAATGTTGCTAAACTGAATTTGTATCCGCAATTATTTTCTATAACTGAAATGACTACAGTCATGATATTTTGTAAGTAGCATTGGTTTACCGGGTTTAAACCCCACCTTTTCCATTCCACAGACCTTGTCAAGGCGTCATTTTGTCATCCCTTATACCTTTGTGGTGTCGCATACTTTGTTTCTATGTTTCTTCTTATTGTTGTTTGCTTTGTATGCGTGTTTTTGGCTGACTGTGTCCGCAGATGTATGATACACAGCCATCGATCGCCCATACAGCGATATATTTACCTTTCCGCAGATGTATAAGATACGGCCATCAAGCATTTTAGGTTATTGAATTTATATGGCTAAATATTACTTGGAACGAGTTGTTTTGGCAAAGGACGACGAGCTTGTTTACCATTCGATAACGTTAAAAACAGTGAGTGAGTGACCATTTCAATTATTTTATCAATTTTTGCCATAAAAGGCTGAAAAAAACACGTAGTTTTTTTGTTGACACTATAGGAAGAATTCAGTTATTTTATTTGAAAGTAGTTTCTTATTTCTATTCCGCGGCTCTTAGCAAGCACGAGAAAAAGTTCCGGTGCAATATCAATGTGTGCAGTATCGTATAAGACACGGCAATCACGCATGGAGTGATATATTTGCCTGTCGGCAGATATAGAATACACAGCCATCGCACATACAGTGCTATAGTTACCTTTCCGCAGGTGTATACGACACGGCCATCACGCATAGAGTGATATATTTACCTGACCGCAGATATATAATACACATCCATTGCCAGAATGATATATTTACTTGTCCGCAGATGTGTAATAGACTGCCATCACACACCAAGTGATATATGTACCTGTCCGCAGATGTATAAGACACGGCCATCACACGTGGAGTGATACATGTACATGTACCTGTTCGTAGATGTATAATAAATCTTGTCATCACGCATATAGTGATATATTTACCTGCCCGCAGATGTATTAGACACGGCCATCACGCATGTAGTGATATATTTACCTGTCCGCAGATGTATAAGATACGGCCATCACGCATGGAGATATATATTTACCCGTCCACAGATGTATAATATTCGGTCATCACGCATGGAGTGATATATTTACCTGTCCGAAGTTGTATAATACACTGCCATCACGCAAGGAGTAGGTCCTGTGGAGGTATAGTAGCAGGTCAGTGTAGAACCTTTTGTTGGACTTGGTGGTCTAAAGCTGATTTTGGTCTTTGAAAATAAAAACAATTTCAACGTGTAAAAGAGATATATTATCAATGCGCGAAATAGAAAAGGTGCTGATGCAATCAGAGGACACAGGTAACCTGTTGAAGAGAAATAGACGTTTTTGCTTTTTTCTGACAGGTTAATGGAAAACTATATCACTTTATCTATACACTTCTGATTTAAAAAAACAAACAAAAACATTGTGAAGGTTACAATATTGATTATTGACAATGGGAATAAAATATCCGCTCAAGATATACTCTAAATTACAAATACTCTAACAGTGCTCGCACTGGCAATTTGCAATTAATAGCCACATATTTTGTGGTTTAAAAAATAATAGCTAATTAGACGTGTCGTCGTAAGAGGAAGACCTCTCTCTCTCTCCTGTTTATTTTTTTTACAACCGTCTATACCCACTTCAGGCAACCTATATTCTAAATAAATATTTTTATTTCCCTTGGCCAGTTATATTTTCACAAACTATTCGGGAATGTATGTACTGCAGTGGCCTTATATGTGACTGAGTTGCAAAGGTACTATGTAATATAAAAGAAATGAGACAGCTTACACAAAACAATAATTGACATAATTTGTCTGTCTCTGTGTAGAACTGGAACATATCATAATTAATAAATATCATAATTAGGGAGAAACTCATACTGCAAAATGTGTGTATTCTGTGATATTTTTGATTAAACACATAAATCAATACACACAAAATGTTTTAATCCGTTTAATAAAAATGCAACAAAAACAAAACGATCTTGTTTACCTATGTCGGCCCCCATTTTGATTGTCATTTTTTGTCCTGTGACTAACATGTGATTCAAAGATGAGCTTCTTTTGTGAATAAAAGCGAATTTAGTTTTAATAACAATTCAATCATACAGTTTGACTTTTTAACGTTTAAATTTAATTAACAGAAACAAAGAAACACAGAAGAATATATATGAAGACAAAGAACGGTCACATGATCAACAGATCAGTTTAGCAGTGAAATTATAATGCAATCCGATTGGTTAATCGTACTAAGAGATACATATCGAAGTACAGATTGAGTCTAAATTACACTCATGTACGGGAATTGTCAGTTGTGACGTCTCTTACATTCGACTAAATACTAGATTATGGTAGTCAGTGAGAATAAGACAATAATACATTACATTACACATTTATTCTTATGCCGCCCTTGTATGTATATAGTTTTTTTCTGTTTTACGAATGATTAAATTGTACTGTATTTTACATATTCAATTTTCATAAAACGTTAATAATATATATACGTAACTGTAGGAAGAATGTTTTGAGTTCAAATATTTAAATGGAACCAAACATTATTTAATTATTTGTTAACTCTTATTTAAACAATGACATGTGCATTACTTGGTATTTAAACAAAATTAGCTACTCACTGAATGGCCCCAATACATGCTTATCGCTGAAAAGTAAAGGGAAATAAATTATTTTCTTGCATACCGGATAAGGTTATCAACGTTTTACATGGGCGGCGGAAATCCTGTTCTTGCATACCAGACAAGGATATCCGTCATTTTACCGTGGCTAGATATTTCCTTGAGATAAAATTCAAGCGCGCACCAACATCCGGTATGCAGGAAAACATGCAAAACGTTAGTAGCTGGCGGCGTCAACGCACAACATGTCTCTGATATGCAAGAAAAAGAATCTATCATCGGTATTCGGTTCAGATAGGGAATTTCAACCCTCAACCGAGGCTCTGCCGAGGTTCCGATCAAAACAATTATACCTAGGGTTGTAATTCCCTATCTTCACCTGATACCCATGTAATATTCTTATAATCTTACACATGCGGGAAGATAAAAGTCGCGCGCTAATATCAACAATGACAGTTGCATGACGTCATTGTGTACATAAACATGCAAAACGTTATTAGTTGGCGACGTCAACGCGCATAATGTAAAATGATATGCAAGAAAAAGAATCATTTATGGGTATCCGGTTCAAAATCCACCCCTCGGTATGACTGTTTTAATCGAAAACTCGGCAGAGCCTCGGTTCCGATAACACAGCTATACCTCGTGTTGGAATTCCCAATACTCACCGGACACCCATGAATCATTCTTATAAGATACACCATTTTTTCAGTATGAAATGATACACAGTTATATATTTCTGAGGGTGGCGTGGCGCAGTCGGTAGCGCGGCGGATTTGTAACTGGAGGCCCCGGGTTCAATCCTCCGTGGTGCCACTGAGTTTCGTCGGTGTGTTCTTGGGCAAGACACTTTCCCTTAGCCTCGGCCGTTGGATGGGGACGTAAACCGGGCGGTCCCGTGTATCGGTCTATCCTCCGAGCACGTTAAAGAACCATAGGAATCTATTCGATAATAAGAGTACGGCACGGTTCCCGGATTCCTATGTATCCTTCCTCTCTCTCTGGGGCGGCTCTAAATAACCTATACTGTGTCGATGAGCCGTTAAACAACATTCATTTCAATTATATATTTATATTAATAGGGGATTTATCGCGCCAGGGATGAAAATCCCCTTAACTGTATCAACTTTTGTCCACATACTATTAGATTGAAAAAAATTATCCCTTTGGTTTCCGATTTCGGCCAAGTATATGAGAGTCGAGCTTACGGAATGGGAAACCAGTCTCTACTTCCGCTGATAGGCATGGTAAATTCACTTCGGGCCTCTTCGGCGATGTCCCTTGTCTTGTCGCCATTCGCGACATCTCGCCATAAGCGAAGAATGACGGAATTGGCCGACTATGTACGATCAAAGACATCGGAACTCTTCGTTATTTTCCGCAATTAGAAAGGATGAATCAATACTGGCCAGTAGTCTCGCCAGTTACTAATAATCGATAAATACGACTAAACAGAACAATTTTAATTGATTTGGGTCTTAAAAAAACTCTATTTACTCTACTACTTAAGTCTTGTATTTACTCTACTACTCAGGTATCACGAGTCGCGAAAACAGACTAACCACGTACATTAAATTATATACTAGTAAATGATAACGTCATCAAATTGTGACAGTGGCGGAGTGGTAAGCACGGCCGCCTGTCACGCAGGATATCCGAGTTCGAATCTGCAAATATTATATTATTTTGTAATTATATTTTTTTTTAAGTAATAAAATGAAAAAGAAAAGAAATTAATGGAAGGAATCTTTTAAAGTGAATCTTGGGCTTTGATTTAGATTAGTCACGATAAACCGAGAACAAAACCCTAATGGCTTCAGTTTCCAGCATTTCCATGAATAATTTTGGCAAAACATGTATTACTTTTTTTTTTTAACTAATAAGAATTTAAAACGCAGTTTATAATTAGAAAATTAGTTAAGAAATACATATTACAACCGAAACACTTTTATGATAAGGCTTTTCACATGCACACCTGGCAAATAAGTTTAATAATATATTATTATTTGTTTCAGTTAAACGTAACATTTTGTAATGAAAACAAACGCACAGTGTTTTAATTCAGATTTATCGAATAAATTACAACCACTACTTTTTATGTCACATTATAATGTTGTGCTTTGGACCACGGGTTTGAGTCATGAACAGTTTAACATGCATACATTCTATATGTGTGCTTATCTTCTATATTGTTTAAATCTACTAGTTACCTACTTCCCGCGATCAAGATGCAGAATTATGCTTTAAATATATTTTTGCATGAAATGAAATATGGATATTTTTAAATTACCTCGATAATACTTACCCGTATAGGAAGTATAGCATGTGTATATGCTAATCTGAGTTTTGATGCAATGAAAGTCTGTATTTTATTATAACTGATATAAATGTGTTTATTTGTGTATCATACTCATTTTTACAAGAGTTGTCTCCCGGATAATTATGTTTATTTCTATTTTGAATGTTAATTTAAGTGCACGTTTAAATTTAACCGATGATCGATTATAGGCTTTCATAATCGATCTTCATAATCGGATGCTTAACAAACCGATGATGGGTTTAAAACAATCGATTAATCGGAACATTAAAGGGTTAACATTAAATATTTCAAAAACGTCTTTTGCAAAAGCATTTGTGGTGATGTTTGTGGTGCTAGTAAAATATGATGCCGAAATTATTAAAGTTGGCATATTTTAGAATTAGGAACATCGAAAGCTGCAATAATTCAAAGTACTAACGTACTTAACAAAATCCCAGCGTGTTCTTAGACATTCTATCTAATGCATCACTGTATGACGTCAACCAATCTTTTCCAGATCATGCGCATATACTTATTGGAGATAATTACAAACTAGACGTAGGTATGGGTGTAATAGAATTGTTGTTTCGCACACAATAAAGCATATAAAAAAAAAAGGAAAACTCCTAACCATAAAACCTTGTGATTTTCCTTTTGTCTGTTATCAATGTTAACACTGTTAATAGGCATTAGTTCACTTTGTATGTTGCGACATCGTTAATAATCTGACAATTGTATCCGATTACCTACGTCCATGCACCTTCGCAACATCTCGATTGATTCCGAAATCAGGAACTTTTATTTCAATTTTCATCCCACAAAACGTGAATGTGAATCTCTGTCCTTTTTTTTTACATAAAAAGGAAGATGAGTGAAATATCCTCAATTATACAGTTTGATATTTTATATTCGATCTTCATGTCAGCAAAATTGTGTGTACAGTATTTTTACAGCGAAAATGTCAAACTACATGTAACTCCAAAATATGTGTAATTTATAGAAATTATAATAAAAAAATAATTAGAACCTAGATATATATATATTTACTTGTTTTTGAAAGAAATGTCATAGGATCTTGTCATATATAAGTTTTAACGAAAGTGAGCATTATAACATACGTTTTTTATGTATCGAATCTTTTTTTTTTTGTAAAGAAAAAGGTGGGATACGGTCCATATATATACATGTATATGCCTTTAACAGTATTTTTAAAGTAAAAAGACGAATGAGGATTACAATTGTTTGAGTATGTTTTCAAAGATGTGTATGTATATAGGTAATAGAAAAGTAATCTTTGTTTTTCAATAAATTTAATGTAATGAAAAAAAGTGGTGAAAATGTTCAGTGACTCTATTTTTCCTTTTTTTAGTGACATTTTTGAGTTAGAATGTCATCTTCAAAGACGTCTAGTACCAAAGACACTTTAAGTATCAATGCAATACAAATCTCAGCACTACGTCCTTTCCAAGCCAACCAACCCCACAATTGAAAAAAAAAAATCTTATTTTTAAATCAAAAGGATAAATTCTACTCCCAGTGGCAGAGCTACATGGAAACAGAGTTGTGGATAACTTCCCGACGCCTTCGCTCAATGCGTTTAAAAGTCGTTTAAACAAACATTGGTTACGACACTCCACTAAATTTTCTCCAAGTTTTATATGTCAAACGGGCCAAACCAACAACCTTAAGTTAGTTACTCAAACTGGATAAATCCCCATTTAGGCTGTGCCTTTTTCATATTATAGGATTAAATATAAGTACTTTTTATTTTGAGGCGGTATATCGACCGTTTAATTGTCGCAAATGGCGTTTAAATGGCGACGCGATAGGGAGTTGTCTGACAACATTTGTGAGAATTAAACGATCGAAATACTGTCTCAAAATTTAACGTACTTTTTAACATTATTCTAATACCTTTAACCAGGAAACGTATCATCATGATCCCTGCATTGTTTCAGGTGCCATCTCGCTCAAATTACTAGAGCAGTGGCAGAAAAACAATAAACGTGGCTCCAATGTAAATGGAGTGTCTACAAAAGAATTTGCAGCAACTCTGCAGTTCTGCAGGTGAGAAGGTTCCCGGCCCATTCTCCATATTTTATCTCGATGTACATGGAGGATGAGCCTGGCATGTTCATTAGTGTTAGGCGCCATATAACCTTTCATGTGTTGGTGAGCCTTAAAACCCCAATTCAATTCAATTCAAAAGATCCAAATCAACGTCCTATCATTCTATGCGGGCCGCCATCTTGATTTATTTGACGTAAGTTTGTTTACACGTTACTATAACGTCGTGCAATGAAATGTAACGTTTTATCTATCATCCATTCAGAATGAGTGTTTTATCTGAGTCATGTTAAATTTGCGACCGTATTTATACATTGTTTGTTTTATTTACTTAGCCAATCTTAATGCTAGACATTCCTGAAATGCGTTATAATAAGGTATAATTAGCATAATGTAAAAATCGCAAAAGATGTCAAACTCATAAAGAAAAACAAAATAAAATACAGGACTTTATAAACGACCAAATGTCTTAATAGCAGCTTAGAACTAACTTCAGTGAGATGTAAGTTTCACAAAGATACAGCAGTCTCAAGAACCGAATGCAAACACAACAAATAATTCAAAATGATTTTGCATACAAAACAATCATGAATAAAGACATATCAGTTATAATAATTAAAAGGGGCAGAAACGGTCAAGTTAAAAAAAGATGCCAATGAGGCACATAGTTCGACACATGTAGTCCATATATCCCATCATATCTAACCATAGTACAAGAAAACATATATAAACAATCGTCCGTAAGTTAACATCTGAAACAGTCTGTTACTATTTTCAGAGTTGGATCCATAATCGAGAATGAGTTTGGTCATGTTTAATTAGTCTGACAAAAGAAGACACAATCATACCATTTTCATTCTAGATTAAAACTATTATCTTTCGTTCAGACTTATTATTCCCTGTTTATAACTTTCAAAACGGTGTTAGACACAAAGCACGATCTGCTGAATCCACCATTATAATACGCTATGTTTCAGTTTTACCTTGGCTGCATGTAGCGCTTGCTGTCAAGTATCCCATATGGCATGAACAGACACCATTTTCAGAACAAACACCATGGCCGTTACACGGATCGGCGGAGCACCCAGCAGTCGCTATTTGATTGAAAACGAAAGTAAAATAAACACAACGTACACAATGTGATTGTGTACATGATTCTCCCTTTGCCAAACACCTCAATATACCATGGGTCATTGGCAAACAGCAGCACCCCGCTACATATGGTTTCCAATGCACTTCATGTTTAATCAGTCACTACGCTTCGTCTCTCTTGTCCCTAGTGTGAGTTTATGTTTGCACTTTCGCAAATCCTGAACATTAAGGTAGGTGTAAACACCTTCGTCCCTAAAGGGTTACTCTTCTGCGACAAGGACTAGCACAACCTGACTTCTGGAGTCCGTTAGAAATGTTTCCATTGGGATACAGTAAAATCGCCAAAACCCGTTTTCAAATAATAATAAAAGAGTCATAGTGTGTTCAAAACATGAATAGGAACGTATGTGCAAACGTTCGCACCTCTACATACTGTATAACTAATACAACTGAATGCATCCTCGAACCTTTTGAACAAACCTTGTATGACTTTTAAAGACACATTTCCCAACTGAATGTAGTCGTTGAAAAATCATGGATAGCATGCTTTTTAACTGCTTACTTCTCGCTGACTGATTACCACAGAGACATTATATTGAGGCCCCATCACAGTTTTTTCTTTTCATTTACTATTACCTTAGTTTTTGATATAAAATATATTGCAACTAAAAACACTAGATTGTTTATTATGGGGGAGCATATAGTTGCCGCTTTTCCCGTCCGTCCGTGTGTGCGTCCGTGCGTCACACTTCTTATCCGGAGCATAACTCAAAAAGTATGCTTGATTAAAGTTCCTGTGAATGATTAGGACACTGGGGCGGGTCCAAATATGACCTCAGGGTCACCATTAGAACAAACTAGTTAGAGGACCATAAGACGATGTTACATGCAACATATTACAGCTCTATATCTTGCATTTTTGCAGAAGACTTTTTAAGAACTGATAAGCCCCATTGCGGGGGCCTTTATGACCTCTGGTGCACCATTCGAACAAACATATAAAGATGCTTCACATAAACTTGGGGTCGTCCGTGGTCGAGTGCTCTCAGACTTGAAATCACATGTCCCTCACCGCTGTGGGTTCGATTCCCCATGGGGCCAGCACTGTTTAGTATGTGAGTATCAAGCTATCCAGCTTGCTTACGGATCTACTCAGGTGGGCGCCCGTGCACGAAAAAATGCCCGGGTTTGCACCGGTGTTCTTTTATTGGTGATCTTCCTCCACCAATAAAAAGCTGGAATGTCTCCAAATGACCTTAGCTGTTGGTGCAACTATAAAATCCAGTTTAATGAATTCATATAAGATTTGGTTGAATTCCGACAAGCGATTTCTGAGAAAAAGTCGTCAGAAGCAAACGATAACGACGGACGACGGACAGACAACGGACGGACGACGGACGAAGAGTGATTCTAAAACATCACATTGAGCCTTTGGCTCAGGTGATCAAAAACAATGACAGATAACAACGATTTTTGAATTTTGAAGTCCCGATGAGTTTCTTGCATTTGATATTTACTAAACATGGCAGAGAAGTAACTGATAATAGAGTATATTGTGCTAAAAATACAAAAACTATTAATTGTTAACACGGGTCTTTTAAGAAAAGCCATCAATACATAGTTGTTTTAACATATATATAAGTACACATGAAATGCAAAACGGTTATATTTTTTACTACATTATTATACACTCTTTATGGGACGGGCCTCATCCTTTGACAAAAAACTAATAATCTCAATTACCTTGTGAAAATGTATTTCTAACAGCGATTTACAGTTACCTATAGAAATTCTCTCCCCCACCTCCCCCCCCCCCCCCCAACCCCACCCCACCCCCAAATACCCAAATACAATAGGCTCGAAATGTGTCTTTAAGGACATATTTTCCTATCGCTACTTGGTCATTGAAAAAGGCATGGGGAATCTTGTTTTTTTACTGACTGCATGCTCCATGACCGATCAGCTCAGGTATATAAATTGAAGCCCGCTTGTAGTTTTTTTCTTTGTATTAAATTGCTATATTAGATATTGTCTAGGAAAAGCTAAACACAACTTTGTAATTTAGAAAAGCATATTCATAATTTAGCTAGTTTAAATACAAAACTTGTCTGATATGTCTTTATTGTTTCTAGAACAAGAATGATAGCAAAGCATTAAATGAACAACTTTCTGTTGTGTGTTTATATTATACTGCACACACAAAGGCTTTATTGGGAGGGCCACATAATCAGAATAAAAATTGAATATCACAATGGTCTCATGAAAGTGCATGGCTAACAGTGATTTACTGTTACCTATAGAAATTCTCTCTCCCCTCCACCCCCAAAATACAATAGGCTCGAAATATGTCCTTAAAGTAAATCGATAAGTTTAACCATACATACCCATAGGACAAATGACCGTTCCAGATGGCTGAAGGGGACACAGGTCTGAATAAAACAAAAATATATAACTGAATGAGTGAGAATAGAAAAAGTCATTTTTTTAAATTGATGCCACCAAATGTTTGCAGGTTATGTTTCTCGGTATGTATATACTTATGAATGTATTGCAATAGATGTTGTTTAACCCAATGCAATATTTGTGTTATGATTAATAAACAAGTGTTTGTCTTTTTAAATTGATGCCACCAAATGTTTGCAGTTTATGTTTCTCGGTATGTATATAATTATGAATGTATTGCAATAGATGTTTTTTAACACAATGCAATATTTGTGTTATGAATAATAAACAGGTGTTTGTTTTTATTTCTAATGAAGTATTTAACGATTATTTTGTAAAATATCAAAACTATTAAACAGACATTTCTACTTATTGTTTTGATAAGTTCAATTTATCTTTGTAAGGAATTGCGAAATGATATATTGCCCTACCTGTTGAACAGTCAGTACCGCTGTACCGTTAAAACAAGCGCATGTGTGACTCTTGACTCCATCCTTACATATGCCGTGGCCATTGCAGGGATCCGGATCACAGTCATTCCTCACTGAATGAAAACATAAACAAGTAATTAAACCCTGTATAATACTATGTCTCTGTAAACATGATAAAGATATTTGCCTACGTCCGGCACTGCAAAATAATGAAAATTAGTGAAAATGGAATTTACAATATGTAATTCTTATATAAAGGAAATAAATATGAGACAATTAGCAACCAAACAATGCTATAATAAACAAATAGATATCGAGAGAACTAAATAGGTGTGTTTATTTTTACACTGTTTCATTGAAATTGTCTCATATATTAATATTTTTAAATACCTATCTTCCTTGAATCCTCCGTGATCCAGTGCTCCTGAAAGGGTATTTCTAAATATACACTTGTACAATCCATATGTAAACACAAATATTAGAGAATTACCAACACAACGGTTGCCAAATAAACAAGTACATTCGGCTTTCATTGACTTCTTCAAGTTTAACACATACACATTTTATACAAACATAATACCACTGTGTACAACTTGTCTGAAACGTCAAATAAATAATAGGGTTTTCTGTTGCAAAAAGGAAAACGGATTGATGTTTAGACAGAGAGCCGGAGCGTTTGGTACTCTCAGTACTCTGACAAGGCTAAGCAGACGATCTATTTGTGAAGCTGGCCAATTAGCAATTCGGGAACCAATATCCCTTGTCACTGATATCCCTCTGGGGAGGTATTGAAAAGAAATATAAAAAGATCGGACAGGGAAAGTAGCATTCAAGGAGGACAGTAAAAAAAGAGTATGATAATGGACCTTTGGAAACGGCCGAGCACGACACATACGAAATATTGCAGTATCGGTTTGATTGAGACTGTTCATGAGTGGTAGTGAAATATGCTAGCTACCGCTCACGCCCTCTAGCCCCGGGTTGAGCAGAACTCAATATTCATAAAATCAACAGCACACAATTTTAACCATCCGAAGATGGCATGCACAAAACACAGAAACAAACACGCAAACAGACAAACAAGAAGGCAAAAGCAATAATAAATGCAAAACGACATCACAAACACAAAAGGGTTGACAAAAGGGCTACCGCCTTGGAACGGTCAGTGGCAAAGTAGGTCACTGGGGGTTTAAACCGGTTCTAGGGTGCACCAACCTCACACTTACCCTACTGTCATCCCATTAAAACAGGACAGTGTAAATAAAGAAATCCCCGCCATGATCTAATCTCTAACCAACAAGGCAGCATCAATAGGCAATATAAGTAAAACACAAATATGCTCGTGTAAATATAATACAAAAAAACAATAGCCTAGAAAGCCACAATGAAGGTACTCAATGACTTTGCAGAAGCCAGAGCAGTAAGAGAATAAACCATTAAGGGCACGACAAGAAAGATCATGGACAAACATCAAACGCCACCGTCCCAATGGGTTTTAGGTAGGCGTCATCATAGGGTCCACAGCCTGTCCGGTCATCGTACAATTAAAGAGGAAAGCATAGTGGCGAACTGTAAAAGGGTCCACCACCAAGCATACAGTACGTTGCAAAATGATAGGGTCATAACCTCTTTTTATAAACTTTTTAACAAGTTTAACAAAGATAGTATGAAAGTGATCATGACCTAGAATCTTACGAAGTTTATAAATCACATCACCATAGAAGTCAGGTTGTGATAGTCCTTGTCGCAGAAGAGTCCTAGACAGACGCCATTTTTCTGCGGGAGAGTCAGGTCTGTCAACCGTTATTCTTCCTGCTTTTTACTCTATATTGCATTATTGTTCTTCTATTTCATTCTTCAACTAGTTGCATATTACGCCTTACATCGTGTTCGATTGAAGGTATTAACTGGTTCTACACAAACTAATCGATTTATCGAGTATTTATGCGACGTATACGAGCTTGTGTTCGCCAGACAAAAGAACGTTTACATATACAATATTAGCAGTATATATATTAATACAGTGTGGTAACACTTAGGTACAAATTAGGGCGTCTGAATTAATTGGTTCTAATTGAGGCTACTAGTATACATTTTTATCACATCTACACTTTCCGCAGACTTATTAGCATATTGTAAATAATTTTTCACAATTGGTCTAATTTTAGATTTATCTCAGACAGCGGCTTACCGCGGCTAATTATAGCACAGCAGTTCGCACTGTGTTAGCCATCTGACCCAGTGTGTATGCATGACTAATTGAACATGAATGTGTCATTAATAGGGCATTCTTTCATTGGACGTTTATCTAATTGGACTACACCACTGGGGTTACAAAATCTTAATTTGAATGATCGGTTAAAGGTACACTCGCTGGGAATTGGTGGTGCTGTGATCTGCGACCAACATCTGCCTAAGAGCGTGTGGAATAAACTTGATAGTATATCGGTCTTTCATTCCAAAATAGTTTTTTTAGATATAGGTAGCAATGACCTCTGTAGCCCGGTTGTATCTCCAGAGACATTAGTGATATCTATCTGCTCCTTTGCAAAGAAATGCATTGAAGAGGGAGCGGAAATAGTTTTAATTTCGGAAATCCTTCCACGCTGCAGATGTGACAGATTTTATAACGATCGTGTTGCCTTGACAAATTCGCTGTTACGGGAAGCTCTGCAAACCAGTAATTGTATACATTGCTGGTTTCACTATGGGAGAAACTTCTCTTCTCGTTTCCTCGCAGAATGTATTCATTTTGATGGTGTACACGTCAAGGAACCTTCTGGCATACGTCACTATTTCAGATCAGTCAGGGGAGCCATCCTTTTTGCGGAAAAACGATTACAATTATCCACTTCTAACTATTACGTGAAGTGTTATCTCAGAATTATGTATTTCGCATTAACGCGTTTCCAACAATATTTTTGTTGCTCGGTATATGTGTAATGAATATATAATTGTCTATATATGTACATCATAATGTCCTGGCCATTTACTTATTACTAATTATATGCTTCTCTATAATTTCGTCGTTTATTTTGTTTGTGAGATATAGTCACACAGTAGTTCACCCGGTGCAGTAGACTATACAGTGCTTGATATCCGTGTGTTACGCTGACGTCCAGGTCATTGGTATATACATACCATATCCACTCAGGTCAGTGTTTAGTTACTTACA
Source organism: Cyrtodaria siliqua (assembly GCA_037043455.1). Taxonomy (NCBI): domain Eukaryota; kingdom Metazoa; phylum Mollusca; class Bivalvia; order Adapedonta; family Hiatellidae; genus Cyrtodaria; species Cyrtodaria siliqua. Next base: position 38,540 of record JAWPHD010015231.1, on the reverse strand, counting down.
TCATATATATTGCCCGATATGCGCCAACATAGTTGCATATACATATATTACTATGCATTTAAATATCAATCGTCCAATATGCATTATGGCGCTTGTTCCTCCTTCACAATGCTTAACATATTACTTTACTTCAAGACAGTGATCATAACAATCGTCAAATATGCATTATAGCGCTTGTGCGTTCTTATGATAGCATCCTTTTTCAAGACAGTGATCACTGTTTGGAGCTGTGTGTCGGATGTCTTACCTCTAATATCATTGTAGACTACGGTTGGAACAATTACAACTGTTCCTCGTATCATTGTTACACAGTATCAGATATCATTAGTGCGACAGTGTGCTCACTTTAAATCGTACCATATGTATATACATGGGACAGTGTGCCCTCTTTAAAAGACATTATGTGTGTATTTATGTTCATCCAACTTATTCTCAATACCGTTTATAAAGTTGTATAACTTTGATATATGAGTTACACTTTCAATTCAAAGTAAAATAAATTTCGTTTGACTTTTCCAAGTCAGACATGTACAAAACTATACTATAGTTCTTAGTGCCTTGCTTTCCACTTTGACAATAATGAACTCAGGTTATGACCCTATCATTTTGCAACGTACTGCATGCTTGGTGGTTGACCCTTTTACAGTTCGCCACTATGCTTTCCTCTTTAATTGTACGATGACCGGACAGGCTGTGGACCCTATGATGACGCCTACCTAAAGCCCATTGGGACGGTGGCGTTTGATGTTTGTCTATAATCTTTCCTGTCGTGCCCTTAATGGTTTATTCTCTTGTTGCTCTTGCTTCTGCCAAGTCATTGAGTACCTTCATTGTGGCTTTCTAGGCTATTGTTTTTTTGTTTTAATGGGTTGACAGTAGGGTAAGTGTGAGATTTGGTGCATCCTGGAACCGGTTTAAACCCGCAGTGGCCTACTTTGCCACTGACCGTTCCAAGGCGGTAGCCCTATTGTCAACCCTTTTGTGTTTGTGATGTCGTTTGCATTTTTAGCTCTACTGATCAGAGATCAGCAGAGCTTATGCCGTGGTGCGGCGTCCGTCGTCCGTCTGTCCGTCTGTCCGTCTGTCTGTCCGTAAACTTTTATTTGTAGCGACAACTCCTCTGAAACTACTTGATGGATATTCATGAAACTTTACAGAAATGTTTCCCATAACGTCTAGTTGATCCTAGCAAAAATTCATGTTGATGTGAAATCCAAGATGGCCGCCAAAGCTAAAAATAGAGTTTTAAAATACAAGTTTGTAGCGACTACTTCTTGAAAACTATAAGTGATATTGATATGGGACTTTTTCTAAAATGATCAGCATGACATGATGTTGATTCTTGTCAAAAGTCGTTTTGATTCAACGTTAAACATGGCTGCCAGCGACCATCTTTGTTTACATAGAGTTATATAGTAAAAACTTGTAGCGACTACTCCTCTGAAACTACTTGACGGATTGTCATGAAACTTTACAGGAATGTTGCTCTTGATGTCTAATTGATTCTAGCAAAATGTTAGATCTGCCAGAAATTCACGATGGCCGTCACAGCTAAAAATAGATTTTTAAAAAAAATAATTGTAGCGACTACTTCTTGAAAACTATAAGTGATATTGATATGGGACTTTTTCTAAAATGATCAGCATGACATGATGTTGATCCTTGTGGAAAATTATTTTGATTCGACGTTAAACATGGCTGCCAGTGGCCATCTTTGTTTACATAGAGTTATATAGTAAAAACTTGTAGCGACTACTCCTCTGAAACTACTTGACGGATGTTCATGAAACTTCACAGGAATGTTGCTCTTGATGTCTAGTTGAGAAAAATTTCGGGTCGGCCGGAAATTCAAGATGGCCGCCACGGTTAAAAATAGATTTTCAAAAAACAAGTCTGTAGCGACTACTTCTTGAAATCAAAATCAATCAGTAGAGCTTCAAGGTCATTGACCTCTTGTTTATTACTATTGCCTTTCTGTTTGTCTGTTTGCGTGTTTGTTTTTGTGTTTTGTGGTTGACTGTCGTCCTTGAATGCTGCTGGTAAGTGTGAGGTTTGGTGCACCCTAGAACCGGTTTAAACCCCCAGTGGCCTACTTTGCCACTGACCGTTCTAAGGCGGTAGCCCTATTGTCAACCCTTTGTGTGTTTGTGATGTCGTTTGCATTTATTATTGCTTTTGCCTTCTTGTTTGTCTGTTTGCGTGTTTGTTTCTGTGTTTTGTGGTTTACTGTCCTCCTTGAATGCTACTTTCCCTGTCCGATCTTTTTATATTTCTTTTTAAGAAAATCTTGGATCCCGATTTTAAATTACGAAACGAAAATCAAGGTTTCGGAGAAAGTAAGGAGGGTTAGCCTGATAAAAGTTAATAGAATCGACCACTGAAAGCAATCTATACTTCAGACCTTTAGAAAAGAAATATCTTTATTATCAAAACTACCAGTGATGACATGACCTGCCGGAGCATAGCACAACTTGGATGTTTAACACTCAAGGTCAAAAACTATTTTGTTGTAGTTGAAAATAATATGTCTAACTGTATTTTCTTTTATACATAGAACAATTATATGATATTTGGTATTGTTGAAATATTTAGAGTATCTCCAAATATAATTGGCATATTTATTAACTGGCATATTAATAAAATAAATACCTTTATTAACGTATAGTATTTTAGGTGTTACTATTACGTCTACGACCATGAGACCTAGATCTATGCTATTGATTAGAATATATATAGAAAAATATCAATATTACGCTCTTTGAAAATATTTCCTTGTCGATAATTAATATCATTAAGGCACAGAATGAAACAGCTGACTGAATTCCAAAAGTAAATTTTATGAGTAAACAAAATATCGAACCTTTCTCACAAGTGGTGCCTGTGTAATCGTCCGAACAAGCACAGAAGAAAGTCGCCGTTGAATAGCACTGTCCATGTACACATGGGTTAGACTTACAATTATCCGTTTCTAAAATAAAAATATGAAAAAGATAGAATTAAATGTATGCTTCTGAATAGGGACTATATATATATACAACTGCAAGTAAACACAATAATATGGGTTACAGTATTAAATGTCAAAACGAAATAACATACTGTAAACTAAAAATACCTTCTTTGAAAAACCCGCACCAATCTCGACTCGAAGAGATGTCTTGGTAAATAACTTTTGGCGATGTGTATGTTTCTTGAAATCCAAATCAATTCATAATTGTGCCACACATTTCAAAGATTGGAGTACATGTGGACACAAATGGTACTTAGTGTTTGCTGACGTAGACAAGTTTGACCATGTGAGTAAATCCTCAAATCCTACCTTGTGCAAGTTATAATTAATTGAGCAACAACACAAGTAAAAATATTGCCATTTCAAACGTGAGATTTTTAATTTATTTGCAATTTCCCCGTCTGATGAATGAGAAAATAAATCCTATAGAAACCACAGCACCTAAACACAATGACACCGTTGGTCCGCATTGCACCACAAACTCACTCAAATTAGCAAATTGAATAGTCAATAAACATGACAATACACAGTATGAACCATGAATAGTAGCAAAGACAGGGTACCGACGTGGAATCATCAGTGGGCAATACGGCCTACTGGTAAGCGTCACTCAATATTATGTACACCACAAGTGTTTGAACTATGCGACAAAGACCCTTGTAAATGTAATTATGTTAACGCCTGTTTAAAGTTCCCCGGCCATGTTTTCTTTCATGAACATGTTTATATTTATTTAAATCGAAATCAATATTCAGCACTAGATATTTACAATTCACACATTGCAATATCTGTGAAAAGCGAGAATAATATTTTATTTGATGACGTAGAAAACATTGAACAGGTAAATTAATCCACAAGTAAATGAATTTTTCAATTTTCTGGCAATAGTTGTGCAGCTATACAATTCAGATTTACCTCATTTCCCCGTGCAGTCACGCAGTGGTAAAAGTAGTATCTACCATGTCTACGTCATGCAAATAATACGTATTTTACATACAAATTAGTAGCGGTTTTAAATATATATTTCTCTCCGGGACTATCAAGACATCTTCATATGATGTTTAAGAGTTAAATTTGTTAATTGATAATACTACCAAAAGGGTGGCCATTCATCTTGAAGGCATTCGGTATAAGCAGAGTTATGTACATGGCGCATTTATTTATGACTATGTTCACAATTACTGCTGTATAATTCATGTTGGCTTAAATTCAAGTACAAGTATGGCATTTGTTTTGAATATTCACTTTAATTCTACCATCAGGTGACTCAAACACAGGTAATTGTATGTACGACATTTACTTCGTAGCTTCATACTTCCTGAGGTATATAACAGGCTGACGTAGATACATCACCCTTATTAACAATTCCTGTAAAACCATGCCGGCCAAGACATACGTAAATGGTGAGTATTTACTTACTATTTTCACAATGTGGTCCTTCAAACCTATTAGCCAAACATTCACAAACGTAGACAGCTGGATCATTTTTATCCCGAGTACATATGCCTGAGTTCAAACATGGAGACGACAGACACGGATCTAGTAGAATATTATTGAAAATGAAATAATTTCTTACATGTATATGGTAAAGGTTATTAAATATTGTTACATGATGCGCAAGTCGAACGGGGCGTATGTACATATATATATATATATAATCAAGAAAAGAAAGATATGTATACATGAAAGATTTTGCGGAACGGACTGTTGAAGTTGTCGATTACTATTTAGATAAATTGTAGTACAATTATTGATATTACATGTGTAAACATTCCTTAACCGGATTGGTATCGAATCCTCGGTCGTCACAACTAACTATACTCTATATTAGAATATTAGAATAGCCAAATATGCTGCTGATCAGAAACACTATTTTCAAATTTGTGGAATTCTAACTAGAATAGGTCTCAAATTTTGCTTTTAAATCTCAAAGGTATTCTAGAAAAAGAATAAAGCATGTGTATGGGGTTTATTTATCAATAACCCGTGTTCTATAAACTGTTAAATAATCAAGGGGACAATTATCCTCAGTATCAATCTACCAAAATATACCGTACAGTTTAAGCAATAACCTTGAAACAATAGTTTATTTGCACCAATGTTAGTAGCAACTTATTGTATAATTATTAAGGCTGTACCAAACATGACATCTACATCGCTTATTACAGTTCCCTTAAGGAAAAACAACAAACCTGGAGGCTTGATGTCGCAATTGATGCACGTCTCCTCACTGGCTGCACTACACAAAATAAACATACAAATATGTATATTACGTGCCTGTTTTAACCATTATCCACAAGAACTCCGTACTACAAACTAGTTTACATGTACAACCAAACCAGCTCAATGGGCCACCTCTGTTAAGAGACCACCTCTGTTAAGAGATCACCTCTGTTTAGAGACCACCTCTGTTAAGAGATCACCTCTGTAAAGAGACCACCTCTGTTAAGAGATCACCTCTGTAAAGAGATTACCTCTGTTAATATACCACCTCTGTTAAGAGATCACCTCTCTTAAGAGTCCTCCTCTGTTAAGAGACCACCTCTGTTAAGATACCACCTCTGTTAAAAGATCACTTATTTAATAGACAACCGTTTCAGTGATCTGTTTTATATTACAATGCAACATATTAAGATACCATCTTTGTTCAGAGACCATTATTTCTCTTCCTTTTGGTGTCTCTTAATACAGGTTTGACTATACTTAAATTACTTATTTACCTCTGTAAGATTACACTAAAACTGCTTTGATTACTTAATAAATGGCTAGGAACGCCATGCCTATGCAAACTAACGACTGCTGCACTTTATTTGGACGATTAAATGGCTTTGCACAAAATGAAACATTATGTGTACTTAATAGATTAAGCAATAAATGCTCACGCTCTCTTGCCCGTTGAACACATAGCTATGCACATTCAAAACATGAAACAAATTGATCAATTTAAAATTGTAAATAAAGTATTCTCTAAAACTAATAATGTATAGACTACCTGTTAACGTCCGTAGCGATCATACAAAGTTCGAATCTGCCATCCTGAGAGTTCATTGTCGACAACTCTGTCCGGAAGACGGCATTTGCATCATGGGTAGTCGATACTATGGTTCCAACAGCGGATTTATCGAAAAAGCTTTTTGTGATTGTTATTGCTTGCAATGCCCTGTAAAATGGAAGCATTACATTGTAACATATTAAAGAACGTAACGAAGTAGGTAACGCGTATTTTAAAATGCTGAATTATTACACGCGCTTAACGATCAATGTATTTTCCAGGACTCGCAATTGGTGGCACTATGTTGTCATATTTAAAGTATAAACATTAAATAAGTGTAACTATATAATGTATGCAAACTATATTTCATAAATCAACAATATTACTCACGCTACTGACTTAACGTACACGGGTAACACACATGTTGCGTTAATAGTGCATGACACTGTTTGGCTGGATGATGGTAGCCCCACAAAGTATGGTTTACCCTAAATAGTAAAAAGAATGGAATAGTATATATGTAGTACACTTAAACGCTGTGGTTAATATGAATTTAAAAATGTTTTTATGAGTGTCTCATTATCTAACCCTCTTAAATATTACTGCTAACAAGATTTATTAGTTTTGAAAAATGTAACATTTCAAAGCGCCATTAGTGATACATCGTCATCCAGGATAACATCGTCATTTGAGTCATTTGCAGTTGTGAATGTATCATTTTTTATTTTTTAAACTAGTTATAGAATATCGAATGATAACATTCTGTTGCTCATATGTTACAAGTTGAACACTTTAATAATCACATTTGGAACGATGTATGCTTACTTATCATAATTAATTATAGAGTACAAAAGCTTACTGTTGACACAGGCAGTTCATGGTGGAATGTTTCAGCTGAAAGGAAACAATCGCACGAATCAGAAATACTATACTACTACGTTCAGAAAAAAAAGAAATAGTATTGCTAGGAATGGTCGGCCAGGTGTCAGAATAATATGACTGGCAGATTCATCATGCCATATCCCTACGGCGCGGTATTCCAGTGTGGCAGCACTATAAAGTTGAGCATTCAGCTCACTGTTACAAGAAGACACCGTTGTGATATTAATGACAAAGGTACACGCACAATGAATCGTTGAAAAAAAAATGCCATACAAAATCAAAGTATGTTTTATCCGTTGAAACTAGTTTTAGAGAAAACAACTTTTAGTAAGTACATACATGTATATTATTTTATTCAACCTAACTGTTGTATGGTCAATATAACATTGACCTTTGACCTACTGACATACTCCTGACCTCAAAATAATGATATATTCAAACATGTAAGGAAACTTGAAAGCATGTCGAGGGCAGAAAAATTGTAGAATTCAAACGAATATCCCTATGTCGGGAGACAGCATGCTTATGTAATGTCAATTAAATACGTAAGCTTATATAAAGACTGGGTAATTGATAACATTGATACATATTTTGTATGTTATATGCATACAGTTATGTTCACATTTTAATACTGTCCCTATATGACCATCAGTAAAAGTTTATGTTATGTTACGAAGTAGATTTGAGGTCATTCAAAATCAGTCTTTAAACTGAACGTTAGACAAATAAAAGTCGCTAAGCATTTGAACACGTGTATTTACCAAAGGTATCGGTATAATAAGATAAGTGAAACAAATATTAAGATAAGTTTAATAGCCTGAGAATCCATCCTGCCTTTACTTGGATATTTACTACACTAGTGTATTATAATATTTATGTCATGGAATTATTCCACTCTTACACCGCATTTATGTGATAAATTGAAGGTAAGAAACACATCATTTAAGTCAATGTAAGATTCTCATTCCTTAAAAAACTATCAAACTGAAAGTTGCTTTTATATGCATGTCTCAACATGATACCTTCAATTTTAGTTATGAATATGCTAAAGGAAATTCAAATTACATTTCATTATGAAAAAGTATATGCAATGTGCAAGCGTATTTACCTTTTATTTCAATCAAATAGCATCTGTCACTAGAAGAATCAACCCTGTAAAATAGCATATTTAACTGGAGGTCAAGATAAAAACCGGTTTCCTTTCTTCGACTGTTTGACTATAACATCTAGAACATACAAACTAAGAGAATTATAAAAATGTGGACATGCTGAATGGAAATGTATTGGTATGTTGATTGATCCTATACGAACTGATACATACCATCGGTGTATATTATTAAGGTTTATTTGTTAAAATCAAAAAGGATATATTAAGAACCTCTTATTAAGTGTCGAGTCTTAAGGAACATATTATATTCTCAATATCTTACCTGATAGTATACCTAGGAGATACACTCGCGGTATGTATACTCTCTCTACATTACATGGCGGGAGGTGTAGAGTACTTGTTCTACCCAGGACATGTGTGTGGTCTCCCTCCACAACTCAAATAAATGTCGACCGTCGTATATAACATTACATAACGTAAATGACGTAAAACACCATACAAACAAACAAACAAACAAACAAACACAATGGTATTTATAATTATAATCTCTCTACCTTACCCTGGGTTTTATACTGTTGACAAACACTCATGCTACGGATAATTATATTTCCTTTACCTAACCCGGTATTATACCTCGAGCATACACTAATGGTATGTATTATCATGTTCTCTATATCTTACCCTGTGTTATCAACTACACGGATACATATTATATGATGTCCAATATCCGAGGTTGCTGGCGTCCACGAGATATGCGTATATCTGACCAAAGGCCTTGCTGCGTCATCATGGATGCCCGAGTCCTTTATTTGTTCTGAACCGGTAGATGTAACTACGAATTCGTCAATTGTACTATAAAGAAACATTTGTCCATTAGATTGTCCTATCATTTGATAAGATTATCATTTTATATAAGTAAAACGTGAAAAGTTTTTAAGGGTGATACTAAAAAAAATTTCCGCAAGGTAGTATATGCTGAGTTTCACAGGATGATACGTACGTCAAGATGAAGGAGATACACGATGCAGGAAGTCTGGGGACACTAGATGCTGGAAGTCAGGGGACATAAGATGCAGGAAGTCAGAGGACACAATATGTTGGAAGTCAGGGAATACAAGATGCAAGAATTGACATGTCGCCAGTACTTAGATATCTCCGCCCAATTGTTGATGTCGGAGTTTATTGCAATAGGTTATATCATAGCATAGTTGTACGTGCTTTATTATACAGTGACACGTGCTGTTGTTTGTCGGAGGTATCGTTGTGGTTTGATTGGTTGAAATGGATAAATGATTGACAACTGGCGACATGTTAATTCAGAGGACACAAAATGCAGGAAGTAAGGGGAGGCAAGATGCTGGGAGTCAGAGGACACAAGATGCTGGAAGTCTGGACGGCAGGGCACACTAGATGCTGAAAGTCAGAGGACACACAATGCTGTTAATTCAGAGGACACAGGAAGAAGGAAGTCTGGGAACACACGATGCAGGAAGTCAGGGGACAGACGATGCTGGAAGTTAGGGGACGCAAGATGCTGGAATTCAGGGGACACAATATGCTGGAATTCAGAGGACACAAGATGAAGGAAGTCGGGGACACAAGATGCAGTAAGTCAGGGGATACAAGATGCAGTAAGTCAGGGGACACAATATTCAGGACGTCAGGGGACACAAGGTGCTGGAAGTCAGAGGACACACGATGAATGAAGTCAAGGGACACAAGATGCAGACAATATAGATATAACAAGAGCTGGCGGAGAACAGCGCAGCTCGACTATTCGATTTTTCGGAGAATAATAAATTTATAGCTAGTATATACCATCAGAATACAAGGCTACAACAATGTGGGGTGGGGTTGGGAGCACAACATAACTATGTGTAAGAATTGACCAAAACTACACAGAAATATGTAAAAAAAAAAGAAAAAAAACTTCGAGTTTTGAGTGGGGTGCGGGATGGGGGTGGGAGAGAGGCGGGGGTGGATGGTGGGGGGAGTGGGGTGGTGAGGGCAACATATATGTGTAAGAAGTTATGTAATAATTCACCAAAACAACACAAAAAAATGAAGAAGGGGCAACATATATGAGTAAGAATTGACAAAAGCAACACAGAAATATGTAAAAAAGGTAGGGTGGGGGGAGCGGGGTGGGGGGGGAGAGGCGGGAGTGAGGCGGGGAAGGTTGCAACATATATGTGTAAGAAATAACTAAAACAACATAGAAATGTGTAAAAAAAAATAAAAAAAAAATAGATTTTTGGGGTGGGGGGGGGGGGGTTGGGGGGGGGGGGGTGGAGGGGGCAACATATGTGTGTAAGAATTGACTAAAACAACAAAGAAATATGTAAAAAAAAAAAAAAAGTTCCAAGTGTGGGGTGGGGGGTGATGGGGTGTGGGGCGGGGTGTGTGGGGGGAGGAGGGGGTTGCAACATATATGTATTAGAATTGAAAAAAAAAAACACAGAAATATGTAAAAAAAATATAATAGTTTCAAGTGGGGGTGGGGTGGGGTGGGGTGGGGTGGGGGTGAGGTGAGAGGCAGGAGTGGGTTGTGGGGGAGGGGGTGGATGGGGCAACATATATGTGTAAAAATTCACTAAAACAACTAAGAAATCTGTAAAAAAAAAATAAAAAAAAAATCTGGGGCGGGGTGATGGGGTGAGAGGCGGGAGTGCGTTTGGGGTTTTGGGAGGGGGCAACATATGTGTGTAAGAATTGACTAAAACAACAAAGAAATCTGTAAAAAAAAAAAATCAAGTCTGGGGCGGGGTGGGGGCGGGGGTGAGAGGCAGGGGAGGGGGGACAGGGAGGGTTGCAACATATATGTGTAAGAATTGACTAAAACAACACAGAAATATTTTTAAAAAAATAAAAATAAAAAAATTCAAGTGTGGGGCGTGGTCGGTGGGGTGATGGGGTGAGAGGCAGGGAGTGGGGGGTTGCAACATACATGTGTAAGAATTGACAAAAGCAACACAGAAATATGTAAAAAAGAAAAGAAAAAAAGTTTCAAGTCTGGGGCGGGGTGGGGGGGGTGATGGGGTGAGAGGCGGTGGGGGGGGGGGGGGGGGGGGGTTGCAACATATATGTGTAAGAATTGACTAAAACAACACAGAAACATGTAAACAAAAAAAAGAAAAAAAACTTCGAGTTTTGAGTGGGGTGCGGGATGGGGGTGGGAGAGAGGCGGGGGTGGATGGTGGGGGGAGTGGGGATGGTGAGGGCAACATATATGTGTAAGAAGTTATGTAATAATTCACCAAAACAACACAAAAATATGAAGAAGGGGCAACATATATGAGTAAGAATTGACAAAAGCAACACAGAAATATGTAAAAAAGGTAGGGTGGGGGGAGCGGGTGGGGGGGGGGGAGAGGCGGGAGTGAGGCGGGGAAGGTTGCAACATATATGTGTAAGAAATAACTAAAACAACACAGAAATGTGTAAAAAAAAAAAAAAAAAATTAGATTTTCAAGTGGGGGTTGGGTGGGGGGAGCGAGGGGGAGAGGCGCGAGTGGGTTTTGGGGGGGGGGGGGTGGAGGGAGCAACATATGTGTGTAAGAATTGACTAAAACAACAAAGAAATATGTAAAAAAAAAAGTTCCAAATGTGGGGTAGGGGGTGATGGAGTGTGGGGCGGGGTGTGTGGGGGGGGGAGGAGGGGGTTGCAACATATATGTATTAGAATTGAAAAAAGCAACACAGAAATATGTAAAAAAAAAATATAATAGTTTCAAGTGGGGGTGGGGTGGGGTGGGGGTGAGGTGAGAGGCAGGAGTGGGTTGTGGGGGAGGGGGTGGATGGGGCAACATATATGTGTAAAAATTGACTAAAACAACTAAGAAATCTGTAAAAAAAAAAAAATCAAATCTGGGGCGGGGTGATGGGGTGAGAGGCGGGAGTGCGTTTGGGGTTTTGGGAGGGGGCAACATATGTGTGTAAGATTTGACTAAAACAACAAAGAAATATGTAAAAAAAAAAATCAAGTCCGGGGCGGGGTGGGGGCGGGGGTGAGAGGCAGGGGAGGGGGGGGGACAGGGAGGGTTGCAACATATATGTGTAAGAATTGACTAAAACAACACAGAAATATTTTCAAAAATAAATAAATAAAAAAATTCAAGTGTGGGGCGTGGTCGGTGGGGTGATGGGGTGAGAGGCAGGGAGTGGGGGGTTGCAACATACATGTATAAGAATTGATTAAAACAACACAGAAATATGTAAAAAAAAAAAAAAAAAAAAAAAAAGTGTGGAGGGGAGTGGGAGCGGGGGTAGAGAGGGAGGGCGGAGAGGGAGCCCATGCCCCAATATGGGTGAAGTAATAAGATGCATAATGCTATAACAAATCCCAAACCAAAATTATAGATATATACACGCTTACATGCAAACCTAGATCTGCCTTTATTGCACATTTTATGGGCCATCACAATTTGGGTTCCATGGGAGCCCAGAATTTGCAGAAGACAAAATTACTTATCCAACCCTTTACAACATACTATAAGGAAACCAATTCCAAAATTTAGTTCAGCTAGGACAAAAAATGTAAGACATATAGACCTGTAAACACAGCTTACACGCAAAATTTGATGTGAAACAGACATATTTTAAGGGCTATCAGAATTTGGGTTCCATGGGAGCCCAGGGGTTACAGGAACCAACAAAATTACTTAAGCAGCCCTTACGATAATGCTATAAGGAAGCTAATGGCCAAATTTGGTTGTGCTAGGGTAGGAATTGTAAGAGATATAGACTTGTAAACACAGCTTACACGCAAAATTTGATGTGAAATGGGGCACATTTTATGGGCTATCATAATTTGGGTTCCATGGGAGCCCATGGGTTACAGGAACCAAAATTGCTTATGCAGCCCTTAAGATAATGCTACAAGGAAGCCCATGAACAAATTTGGTTGTGGTAGGATAAGAAATGTAAGAGATATAGACTTGTAAACACAGCTTACACGCACACCTTGATGTGGGACGCCGACGCCGACGCCAACGCCAACGCCGACGCCGACGCCGACCCCGGGGTGATTACATAAGCTCTCTTATTCTTCGAATAGTCGAGCTAAAAATCGAACAGGAAAAGTAGTATTCAAGAACGACACTCAACCACAAACACACACAGAAACAAAGAGCAACTCTGAAGATGAATAAAATGCCAAATAAGACATCCCAAACACAAACAAAGGGTTGACAATAGGGCAACCGCCTTGGAACGGTCAGTGGCAAAAAAGGCCCCTGGAGGTTTAAACCAGGTTCTAGGGTGCACCAAACCTCACACTTACCCTACTGTCATCACAATAAAACGGTACAGTGTAAATATAGAAATCCCCGCCATGAACTATTCTCTAAACAACAAGGCAGCATTAATAGGCAATATAAGTAAAACATAAAGATGCTCGTGTATATATAAATTCAAAAAAATCAATAGCCTAGAAAGCCACAAAGAAGGTAATGAAGAGAACAAACCATTGAGGGCAAGACAAGACAAGATTGCAGACAAAGCAGTCAGGGGACACACGATGCAGGAAGTCAGGGGACACAATATGCAGGTAGTCAGGGGATACAAAATGCAGGAAGTCAGGGGACGCAGGATGAAGGAAGTCAGGAGATGCAATATGCAAGGTGTCAGGGAACGCAAGATGCAGGAAGTCAGGAGACACAATATGCAGACAGTCATGGGATACAAGATGCAGGAAGTCAGGGGACACGAGATGCAGGGCGTCAGGGGATATAAGATTCAGGACGTCAGGGACACAGGATGAAGGAAATCAGGAGATACAAAATATGCAGATAGTCAGGGGATACAGGATGCAGGAAGTCAGGGGACACGAGATGCAGGACGTCAGGGGACGCATGATGAAGGAAGTCAGGAGATACCATATGCAGGTAGTCAGGGGATACAAGATGCAGGAAGTCAGTGGACACGAGATACAGGGTGTCAGGGGACATACGATTCAGGACGTCAGGGGGCACAGGATGAAGGAAATCAGGAGATACAATATGCAGGTAGTCAAGGGATACAATATGCAGGTAGTCAGGGGATACAAGATGCAGGAAATCAGGGGACACGAGATGCAGGACGTCAGGGGACACATGATGAAGGAAGTCAGGAGATACAATATGCAGGTAGTCAGGGGATATAAGGTGCGGGAAGTCAGGGATACAAGATGCAGGAAGGCAGGGGACACGAGATGCAGGACGTCAGGGGACACGAGATGATGCAGGACGTCAGGGGACACAAGCTGAAGTAAGTCAGGAGATACAATATGCAGAAAGTCAGGAGATACCATACGCAGGTAGTCAGGGCATACAATATGCAGGAAGACAGGGGACACGAGATGCAGGACGTCAGGGGACACATGATGAAGGAAGTCAGGAGATTAGGTGAAACAATATGCATGAAGTCAGGGGACAAAAGATGCAGGAAGTCAGGGAACACAAGATGTAGAAAGTCAGGGGACACAATATGCTGGAAGTCAGAAGGCAACATATGTGGAATGTCAGAGGACACACTTTGCAGAATGCAGGATATATACGATGAAGGAAGTCAAAGGAAACAAACACATGCATGAAGGTTGTCACAGTAGTACAAAGACTTTCTTCAATTTATATTTTAGCTTTCCAATAAATGTCATTAGAAAAATGCTAGAATAAACATTTCTCAAAGGCAACCCATTCGTCTAAAGGTGACGTTGTAAATGTATGCATGTACGTATGTATATTTATATGTGTATATATATACACTATATATATAACAGCTTGTTTCTTTATAATTTGTATTGACATAACTGTTAATACAGTAAATTGGATATTTCGCTTAAGATGAGAAAGTAGTAGACTCCTTAGTTTTAGTCTGTTCATGACACGTTATATAAGATGTAACACCTTCTGCGACTCCTAGCGCCGGCTTAAGCGGTATGCTTCTTTAAAGACAAAGTGATTGTGCGCGATGATCCCATAGGATCAGTACGTAATAACACTACTGAAAGTTACGTACGTGCTAACGACTGCCTTTGCATATACGTCCATCTGCCATGTCGCCCCAACGTAAAGAATAAACTCGTTATGGTTGCTATCTAGGGTCGGTTCCACAAATTCGGGCTCATTAAGATTGTCCAATACTTGCACTAGAAACTATAAAAACAGGGTGATATATTTAATGCGTTAGCATTTTTATTATTGTGGATTTTGAATACACTATACATTGATATTTAAACGAATTATGGTATATACGATGAACAACAGTGTGCAGTGTGTGTTTGTGGTTGACTGTCGTCCTTGAATGCTGTTTTTCTTGTTCGATGTTTTATATCTATATTTACATTACAGTATGTCGGGTTATCACACAAAGAAGAAACCATAGTAGCGAGTTGTAAATATATCAACCACTAAACATACAGTGTTGCAGGATGATTGGGTTATTACCTATGTTCACCAATTTGTTTGTTAAAGATTGTATGAACCAAAATCTTACGAAGTTTGTAAATCACATAACCATAGAAGTCAGGTTTCGTCATTGTCACATATTTTGCCTTTTTTCTGCTCATCCATGTTTCATCACCAGATACGATCTCGAACAACCGCCTATCATCGCAACCATCGTATATCTGCAATAGTCCTGAAGCTATCTTCACACGTTTATCTTTCTCGTTCTGCCTTAGCAAGCGCGCACATATTTTACGGACTCCAAGTTTTTGTTTTAAAATATTAAAGACTGCCCCGAACTAATGCCACATCTGTCCGAAATCTCCTCCACAGTATATTGGGCGTTTTCGTCAATCGGATTTTTACGGCAGAGACGTCATTTTCAGTTAAAACTGAAAGAGGGTGTCCAGGACGTGGGCCATCTTCAAGTGACTCTCTGTCTTCTTTAAACGTTGATACCATCTTGTAATTGTGACATATGACACAGCTTTACTCCCATATAGATTATCCAGGTCCGCTTTAATATCAGTTGGTGAAGAGTTTAATAACGTTCGAATTTTGATATTGGCTCTTTGCTCTTCGAGCGCCATTGCTGCTAACATGATCAGTAATCCAGGCGATAATGAAAACCATGCCTTATATAATTCGCTATTATACATGCCCGTCATAGTTTCCCCGTGCAAATTATGCACCAGTCGAAAGAGCCTACTCTTTCCGTACATATGCACATTATTAAAAAAACGTTAGGTAGGCACGAAGTTATCGAGCAAGTTTGAGGACTTTTAAAATGTCCATCGTAGTTGTTGATTGTTTTTAATGTGTGTTTTGGTATACTGCGTTCTATGAATTTTACAAATTATTCCTGTTGAGACATGCCAATCGAGAAAAGCAGTATCAGAGACATTAGCTTGTAGAGTTGATTATTTAGGACCGATATTATTAACGATAGTATAATTGAATTTGATAGTTTCTAATTATGCAGATTCTAAGTTTTAATGCTGTCAGATAAAAAATTAACTCCCTCCTGATGAACCAAATTATCTGGTCGGCTGGTTTGTCTTGTACACGAGATACATTTTACTTACTGTTTAAATTTTAACTTGTATGCGTGGCGATGTCATTTTGCTTAAAATGTGTCATGTAACTGTCTTGAATCCTATATTATATCCATATCGACTAAAATGCAGAAAATGAAACAATTGTGCTATCAAATAAAACTATGATTTAGAAAATAAAATTCTTAGACTTGAAATGTCAAAACTTGCCCAGCCAACCTCCTTAAACATCACTGAAACACAATGTCCTCATTTTACATATTAAATAAACTATGTACGCTTATGTTTATATTATGTTTTTTATATAACCGGCTGGAAATAAATATTTTTTATCTTATCTTAACTTATCTTATCTTATGCTCGTAAACGGGTAACGACTAAACATATCTAAGTTACAGCGACTACTTGTAATGTATAAACATTATAATTATACTAACCTGAACACTTATTGAGCTGAGAGCAGGTCCTATCGGAGTATACCTGTCTGTTCCAAATGTTATGAAGACCCTGTTGTAGTCTCTAACCATCACCAGTATGGCTATCCAGTCACCATCGTGGTACCCGTGAGAAGAATCTGCGTTGATGACTACTTCACAGTCCTAAACAGTAGTTTTAAACATTGTAACTTCAAATCAAGTTAGCTCTTGCTCTAAAACCCAGGACAACATGACCTTGAAGACAATCGGCTTGTATATAGTAGTTTACAGAATTACATTGAAACTTCCAGATGTTGTGTATGTTGGCCATCTTTAATAGGGAAGCGTGATTGTGATATACACAGGAAAACAAATTCTTGTGTGGTTTCGTTTAACTATATTTCATTAAAATGTGTTCTTTACCATGGTAACACTGTAACCATTTTGAAAAACTAACGACAACGAATAAACACGGACCTAATAGAGGCTAACCTTAGGACCATGACCTTTTATTTTAGCTGAATTAACGAATATGCGGTTTTAATTGAACTAAATGTTGGTTTATTTGTTTAACATCTTGGTTACCATATTGGGCTGCGACAAACGGCACCACGCACTGAAATTAAGACAACTTTTCATCCCATTGTGAACAGCTTTGAAAAGTGTATATGTTTAAATCTTCCCTGTGCAATACTATTGATTATTAATGAGAACGGTACACATGTACTTATTATTTATTGACTACTTTGTTTAAATAAAAACGTGGGGCGTCCGTGGCCGAGTGGTTAGAGTCTCTGACTTGCAATCACTTGCCCCTCACCGCTGTAGGTTCGATCCCTCAGGGGCCTAGGAATCCTTATGTGAGGAAGCTATCCAGCTGGCTTGCGGAACGTCGGTGGTTCTACCCAGGTGCCCGCCCGTGCACGAAAATTGCCCGGAGGGGCACCTGGGGTCTTCCTCCACCAGTGGAAGCTGGAACGTCGCCATATGACCTGAGCTGTTGGTGCGACTATAAAATCCAATTCAATTCAATTAAATAACAAGAGCTGTCGGAGAACAGCGCAGCTCGACTATTCGATTTTTCGGAGAATAATACATTTATAGCTAGTATATACCATCAGAAAACAAGGCTACAACAATGTGGGGTGGGGTTGGGAGCACAACATAACTATGTGTAAGAATTGACCAAAACTACACAGTAATATGTAAAAAAAATAAAAAAAATGAGTTTTGAGTGGGGTGCGGGGTGAGGGTGGGAGAGAGGCGGGGGTGGATGGTGGGGGGAGTGGTGGTGGTGAGGGCAACATATATTTGTAAGAAGCTATGTAATTATTCACCAAAACAACACAAAAATATGAAGAAAAAAAAATTGAGTTTGAGTGGGGATGGGGTAGAGGCGTGGGGTGGGGAGGGCAACATGGGTAAGAATTGACTAAAACAACAAAGAAATATGTAAAAAAAAGAAGAAAAAAAAGTTTCAAGTGGGGTGGGGGGCGAGCGGGATGGGGGGGAGAAGCGAGAGTTAGTTGGGCAGGGGGGGGGGGTGGAGAAGCGGGAGTTAGTTGGGGAGGGGGGTGCAACATATATGTGTAAGAATTGACTAAAACAACAAAGAAATATGTAAAAAAAAAAAAAATATTCTAGTGTGGTGGGGGTGGGTGGGGGTGGAGAGAGGCGGGGTTAGGTGGGGTGGGGGGTGAGGGGGCAACATATATGTGTAAGAACTGACAAAAGCAACACAGAAATATGTAAAAAAAAAGTTTCAAGTAGGGGGTGGGGTGTGGGGGAGAGCGGGGGGAGAGGCGGGAGTGGGTTGGGGCGGGGGGAGGGGGCAACATATATGTGTAAGAATTGACTAAAACAACAAAGAAATATGTAAAAAAAAAAAAAAGTTTCAAGTGCGGAGGGGTGGGGGGTTGGGAGGGGTTGAGAGGCGGGGTGGGGGGGACGGGGATGGTTGCAACATATATGTGTAAGAAAGGACTAAAACAACACAGACATATGTAAAAAAATAAATAAAAAAATTAGATTTTCAAGTGGCGGTTGGGTGGGGCGTGCGGGAGTGGGTTTGGGGGAGGGCAGGGGGCGGGGGGCGGAGGGGCAACATATGTGTGTAAGAATTGACTAAAACAACAAACAAATATGAAAAAAAAAGAAAAAAAAAATTCCAAGTATGGGGGGGATGGGGTGAGAGGGGTGATGGGGGGAGGGAGGGAGGTTGCAACATATATATGTGTAAGAATTGACAAAAGCAACACAGAAATATGTAAAAAAAATATTATAATAATTTCAAGTGGGGAGGTGGGGGGGGGGGTGGGGGCGGGGGGGGGGGGGGGCAACATATGTGTGTAAGAATTGACTAACACAACACACAAATATGTAAAAAAAAAAAAAAAAATCCAAGTGTGTGGCGGGGTGGTGGGTGATGGGGTGAGAGGGGTGGGGAGGGGGGAGAGGGGTTGCTACGTATATGTGTAAGATTTGACAAAAGCAACACAGAAATATGTAAAAAAAAAAAAAAGTTTCAAGTGGGTGTGTGGGGTGGGGGTGTGTGGAGCGGGGGTGAGGGTGAGAGGCAGGAGTGGGTGGGGGGGGGGATGGGACAACATATATGTAAAAAAAAAGTTTCAAGTCTGGGGCGGGGTGGGGGTGGGGTTGGGGTGCTGGGGTGAGAGGTGGGAGTGCATTGTGGGTTTTTGGGGGTGTGGGGGCAACATATGTGTTTAAGAATTGACTAAAACAACGAAGAAATATGTAAAAAAATAAAAAATCTAGTGTGGGGCGTGGTGGGTGGGGGGATGGGATGAGAGGCGGGGGGCGGGGGGAGTGTTGCAACATCTATGTGTAAGAACTGACAAAAGCAACACAGAAATATGTAAAAAAAAAAAAAAATGTTTCAAGTCTGGGGCGGGGTGGGCGCTGGATGGGTGGGTGTGTGATGTGGTGAGAGGCGGGGAGGTGGGGGGAGGGTTGCAACATATATGTGTAAGAATTGACAATAGCAACACAGAAATATGTAAAAAAAAAAAAAAAGTTTCAAGTCTAGGGCGGGGTGGGTGATGGGGTGAGAGGCGGGGGGTGTCGTGATGGGGGCGGGGAGGGTTGCAACATATATGTGTAAGAATAGACTAAAACAACACAGAAATATGTAAAAAAAAAAAAAAAAGCTAATGGCCAAATTTGGTTGTGCTAGGGTAAGAATTGTAAGAGATATAGACTTGTAAACACAGCTTACACGCAAAATTTGATGTGAAATGGGGCACATTTTATGGGCTATCAGAATTTGGGTTCCATGGGAGCCCAGGGGTTACAGGAACCAACAAAATTACTTAAGCAGCCCTTACGATAATGCTATAAGGAAGCTAATGGCCAAATTTGGTTGTGCTAGGGTAGGAATTGTAAGAGATATAGACTTGTAAACACAGCTTACACGCAAAATTTGATGTGAAATGGGGCACATTTTATGGGCTATCATAATTTGGGTTCCATGGGAGCCCATGGGTTACAGGAACCAAAATTGCTTACGCAGCCCTTAAGATAATGCTACAAGGAAGCCCATGAACAAATTTGGTTGTGGTAGGATAAGAAATGTAAGACATATAGACTTGTAAACACAGCTTACATGCAAACCTTGATGTGGGACGCCGACGCCGACGCCGGGGTGATTACATAAGCTCTCTTATTCCTCGAATAGTCGAGCTAAAAACGTGGTTTTAAATGTCCAGACATAACGCTATGATATGTTTAGTAAATGCCGTCATCTTGGGCGGAGAACAATACAAACCATAAACGATACCAAATTAATAACAGTTTGATCGTGTCTCATTTTCCTTTGAAATATGTGATTTCAGAGAAGTTTGTGGTTTCAAATTCCTTGACATGTATAGATCTATAATGAATTAATGTTGCAGTGGCTGCCATACTGCATGTTAATGCCGATGAAAAACACAAAATAGATATCAATACAGGTAATGTACATTTGAAAGGTTATTAACATTTTATATGCGTTTAAATTCATTTATTTATGTCTAATTTAAGTACGTTTCACACCCCATTCAACCCCTTCTCCAAGAAGCGAAAACGGGGTTGGCTGAGGTATGAAATAAAACCTGAATTTCAGCTTAAAATGTTTGCATATTATAAACATAAAACATTTAGTAGGTTATCGCATTTTTGTACGGGACCACATAATAAAGGTGACCATCTTACCAGACAGTAGCAATAACGACTATAAATATCATAAAAGGTATTACACAGTGAGCATCTCTTGAAGGTGCACTGATGGAACATGCACATGCCATTTAAGCAATTAGAATGCAATTGTAGAAGTAGTTCTGGAGATGTTGTCGTTTGAAATGTTTTCTTTTATTTAAAGGCGACACTTTTGTTTGATGGAAAACATTAACGTACATAAATGTGTATGGACCCTAGACTATAATATAATTTTAAACTCTACTGCAATTGCAGAGGAGATATCGATTCTGTGGTACTTTATAACCTCCTTTGGATACTCTTTCTATGAGCCGTAGATTCCTGCAAAAGCATGTAAAGTAACTACGAACAACGAACACAATAGTAAGTATCCATCTAATTGTTTTATTACGTTTGACGTGTTTCCAAACAAAATAATGGAAAAAACTTCGTCATCAACATAAACTATCATACACTGTTTACTGCGACCCCGATCGGCGAAATGCTAAGTAATTGTCTGATTCATTTGCCTACATCTTTATAATAATCTGTAACATCGGTACCCTGCAAAGACTTTATAAGTAAGACTTTGCCATCCTATATGTGTCCAGCAGTTAAAAATATACTCCCTGTATTATCGTACTATAGCCTTTCAAGAAAGAAAAACAAATAACAATTTCTTCTGCATACAGTATCACGACTACCTCTGTCAATGTAGTTTAATGCAATAAATTACAAAGTAAAGATTGATTCGGTGACTTTCAGTTTGGTATCATCAAGTCCAATATGTGTAGCTTTAAAATAGAATACCGCTTAATCCGGTGCTATGGTTTGTGGGAGATGTTGCACATTATATACCTCATCTCATGAACACACTCAATAAAATCGAGTCTGCTAGTTTTCTCTCTTTTTTGTATGTATTGATTCCCAGTGATATTATTTTCAGTATTTATTACAATATTATAATTACCTGGTTAATTGTGACTCCCCTCAATGTAGTTAAACCGCCACTGCCAGCCTCTACGAAACTGGCTTCTGCGCATTTGACAAAATCACCATCGGGATCGTTAGCCGCTATTTTGATCGTGTTCTTCTTGTTAAGATGTATGCTGGAATAAATTGAAGATGACAATGATTTTGATACAGTTATTATAGCGAACTAAAGATAATATATATATTTATTAAATTTCTATCGGCGAAAGATTGGGCTTTCTCAGTGAAAGAATATTCATAATTTCTATTGTATTGCGAAATAATAATATCTAACTTGAACACAAAAATAACTAATTGTGACGTTGAATCATGACGTCAATAAAGTTTTGCTGATGCTGATATCATCCACCGCAAATGTTCAATAAAGTACAACATTTTGGTTAAAATCATACATAAACGTTAACTGCTCGGATCGATTATACGGAAATCTTTCACTCGATGATAGGCGTGTTTAGTTATTCATTCACTCGCATCCACACGCCTACTATCTCGAGAAGGATTTGCCTGTAATCGAATCCAGCAGTTAACTAATCTGTATATATTTATTTCGGCATTGTGTACCGAGCATATCTAAATAAAATCCTTTCCATACGTAAAGTAACTAGTATATTGTGATTGGTGTAAATGACAGTGCGATAACTATATACAGGAAAAAAATAAATCGAGATGCATTAGCACATATATGATATTTCACTCTGAAATAATGGATAGCTTGAGGAGTTTCTCTGATTTAAAACAAACATGCATTCTATAGTGCTAAACGCTAACAGTCAATAACACATAAAGAAGCCCACGCCAAGCACTTGGTGAAATATTAAAAGTTGAGGAATAGAACGGTCAATTACATGGGAAAGTAATTAATTAAATTACATGTTGCATGCAAATTGATCAACTACATATCAAATACACAAACATCAATGTTGCCAATGATTTACCTAAATTACTTTACCAATGGTTTTATTAAATTGCAAAATATTTTACATTGGAATATATAAAATACAGAAAGGCGTACATAAGCCGTCAACATTAGCATTACCATACACTATATATTTTCTTTTAAATACACGTTTCCTTTTAGACTGTATTGGTAACTATTGGCATGCCATGTTCTTTGTATCAGATCCTTGCAATGTATTATATTTTACACATGATTACTTTGTATTCTTTCATACCGGATATGGTTATCCGCATTTTACACAGGTGATGGAAAGCCCGATCATTAATAGAATACTTAAAATCCAGAAGAGGGCCGCACGAATCATTCTCGCGAAACCTATAAAAACACCGTCTAAAATAATGTT
The DNA here is from genome assembly GCA_037043455.1 of Cyrtodaria siliqua. Lineage (NCBI taxonomy): Eukaryota > Metazoa > Mollusca > Bivalvia > Adapedonta > Hiatellidae > Cyrtodaria > Cyrtodaria siliqua. The sequence goes on along the minus strand of JAWPHD010015231.1, from coordinate 15,171 downwards.
TAAGGAGACCAGTGGCTTACCTTTCAACGCAGATGTGATTATCACACAAGAGTTATCATTTATAAATCACTTAACAATTTAACTCCGGATTACATAAGCAATTTAATAACCTTCTCTTCAAATTCAAATTATAACTTAAGATCTGCTGCTAGGCAGGATATAGCTCATTTAAAACCTAGAACAAATATTCTTAAACGTACATTTGGATATTCAGCATGTTCAGGAATTGTAGTTTGGAACATGATTCCCGTTGACATAACAGGTTCACATTTTTTAATTACATTTAAGATTAAATACAAATCCTTTTTTTAATGAAAGAATAAAACGCCATTGTATTTTGTAACCTTACATTACAAGTATAATAAATGTGTCTGTCTGGTTGAATTTATATAATGATGCATGTACTGTTTTATCTTTCACTTTATGCATTCATTGTTACATTGTGTAGTGTATTGTAAACAAGACTTGTATTTTTTGTAAATGCCATGTTTTAATATGTTACCTTCTTGAAATAAAGTTATTATTATTATTATCATACACATGGAGGAAGATAAAAGTCACGCGCTGATATCAACAATGACGTGATGTCATAGTGTAAAACAAATATTGCAAAACATTAGTAATTGGCGACGTCAACGAATCAATCACGGGTATTCGGTTCGGAGAGGGAATTCCAATATATAACTGTTTCAATCGGAACCTCGGCAGAGCCTCGGTTGAAATTCCCAATCTTTACCGGATACCATGAACGATTTTCATAAGCATTTTAGCTGGCTGCGTTCTACATCTCTTTGTTTTAGTTTGAATTTTTGTTCTTACCGGTAAAATGGTTTTACGAGGGCTTTTGGGCTATCGTTGGGTCTCCCAGTGTCGCTTCTGATGTTTGGTTTTATCTTGGCCTGAATGTGCCATGTCATTGCAGTACCTGATCCCTGTAGCGACAGAGTGTGCCATGCAGAACCGTCATATCTATATAGTATAATAGAATAAGACATTTAAATACGTATCAGTTTCAATTTTACGAACATCCAAAAAGTCGGTACATTAGCCAGAAATCGAGGCGTACCATATCACATATCTACCTAGGCTTCAGGTAACATCGATGCAAATACTGCTCCGAAAATATTTGATAACAGATATTACCCGAGAAATTATATCAACTTCATATTATATTTTATTAATTGTATAGTTTATTATTATTATATGTTTGTTGTTGTTTTTACGCATTTTGAGACGTTTACTGTGAAATGTGTTGACTATTTTTTTACGTATAACTCACATGATATCCTCGTACTCAATGTTATCTTCCAGCTCTATAGTAACTTTCATCCACTCTTGTTCCCATTTGGCTTTATCACTTACGGCATACACCGTTTCCGTCATTGATTTTAGCATGAAGGTGTTAATGTTCTTTTCGGAAGGCCTACTACCGATCAGTTTTATGTCGGATTTCCAGTCTCCGTAATAGTTTTCACCAACCGAGCGCCTGTAAGGCAATGTACTTCTACCGATGTCAGCCTTGCTGCAAGTAGGTCCACAGGGACCAGTGCCCAATTGCCATCCGGTAATTATGTCAAGGAGAACCTGTCGGAATAACACACAGATGACCATGTATATATGAATATCAAACAAACAGAAGCCTAGAAAGCCAGAAAGTAAGTACTCAAAAACTAGGCAGAAGCCGGAGCAAGAGAGAAAAAAACAGTAAGGAACTACATGTCAAGACTGAAGACAAACATCAAAAGGCTACCGTCCTTTCAAGAATTAGGTAGACGTTATCATAGGGTCTTACGAAATATATAAATGACGTCACCATAGATGTCATGTTGTGATAGTCCTTATCGCAGAATCATGCGATTGCCTCCAATTAGTTTAGCTACTCATAAACACATTCAATAAAGAGAATTGGCAAAGGTAAAACGTTTAAACAAATAAATCTATATTTTGCATGTTAAATTAACAGAGAGATTTTTCTATAAATATCGGCACTTACCTCATACTTGTGGGATGTTGAATTCTGGGTGATACTGTAACTAACAGAACCCCCATTAAATTCACGAACTGCGGCTAACGTTAACTGTACACAACTCAGTGTGAATATACAAAGCCATATCAATGGCGTACGACAACCAACAATAACCATGTTTACATCTGGAATAAAAGAGCAGAAATTATTAAACTGTGTTCATGCCATCATTTTTGTTAATATGATTCATAAGTGTCTTGAAATACTCGTTTTTAAAACAAAACAAAACAAAAAATCACATAATCAGTATAAAATGATAGGAATAGGAAAAAATAGCGCCATGGTGTAATGTTTACCATTGCGGCTTAGTAACCCAGGGATCGTGCGTTCAATCCCAGCCAGGACCGCATTTGGGTTAGTTATCGAATTACTTCAACAGTATTTCCTACCTTCATTACGTGGTCCGAGTATTTATTTTCATACCCCATCCAACCCTTTCTCCAAGAAGCGAAAACGGTCTTGGCTGGGGTATTAAATAAGACTTTAATTACGGCTAAAAAGTTTGCATATTGCAAAATTAAAACATTTAATAGGTAATTTTAAACAGGTTATCGCATTTGTTTCAGTAAAAAACTGTTTTAAACGTGTTTGATTGTCAAAATATCCGTTATAAAATCCTGCGAATATGAGCTTTCCCATCGCTTATTGGAATTACGGCGGTGCCACGTAATGTTGCCAGTTCTTCGAATGAGACTTTAAATCGAGGTCCGCTTGTTAAAATGACCAGTGTAATACAGCGAGGATAAACAAACGCATATATACATAGGCATAGGCACAACAGTATGTCATACTTTAAATTCCATATGATTGCATTTTTCAAATGAACAAATGTAAAAGGTAAGCTATTTCATGGCAATATTTGAAATTAAATTCGACGTTGATACTTACTACATACCAATAAAGGTAATTCGCAGAAGATATACAATGTATAAGACATAAATAATGTAAATTTAGTCTTTTTGCAGTCTCTTTATTTTGGTTACATTTAGCAATTGTTTACTTTAATAAGTAAATAGGATTTTATGAAAATGATGTTTTCATACTTTTAAACTTACTTGACTTTTATAAACGATAAATATAATATTGTCAAATATATTTGAAAAATACACTTAACTAAATAGAGAAACCAACTATGCTATCAACATTATGAAAATAAATTTACAAAAAGAATTCCATTTTCAACAATCCCAAACCAGCATTTTATTGACTAAGAAACAAAGATATGTTTGTAGAGGTAGACAGAACTTTCAGACCACATACGTCAAATGATATACTATGGGGTCGCGTAAGTCTACGAAACGTTGGTATATATAACAGTGGATTTTGATGGCGGATTATTTACGGTTTTGATCCGTTTGCTGAATTAGTAATACAAAATCCACAACCAATAAAGAAAAAAGAGATCGCACTGTAAACAAAATAAACATAAATGTTTCTAAAACCTATAATTTATATAGTAAACCTCCACAGCACTGCATGTATATATATATTAACAGTCTGAACTCAACATAGTAAAACAAGTTTTCGATTAAACAGTATCAACAGTTGCGTGACGTCATTTTGAGTGAAAATATGTTATATTTTCATTTTCACACGTGATATATAAACAATGAAAATATAAGGTTTTATTTTAATCATAAAATCCACTATTTCACTAGAAAGTATATAATAAACCGAAACATTTAAATGAAACATGTGTTTACACAATATTTGTAAAAGTTTGTTACATTGCCTACCTAAATACACATGCCGTTAGATCTCTTTTCACGTAGCAGCTTTAAAACATTGACGTAGAACCCCGTTGTTCGTATCTTTTATATCATGTCCTCTTATGATATGTACCTCTTAGATAGCATAGTTGTCACTGTCATTGTAACATGGCTCGTATGCTGACTATACAAGATTAAGTGAATTAGCCTAATAATAATTTAATACCCAGGATATTGGTTAATGCTTAATATACGTAAAACACATCAAATGTCGGACTTTTATCAATAATGAGTTCAAATGTGTAAGCACATTGAAAACTGTGGCACTATAACTACGATAATTGTATATAGATTGACTAACAACTATTATTTCCTCCGGCTAAATTGTTTGATACATAAATATTGTAGATAGGTAAATATTTATTTATCCTGAAACACGGGTTTCGCAAAAATGAGTTGACTCCGAGTTGGATTTTTTCAGTTTGCAAATAAATGAGCATCCATATTAATTTTATCTTACCCGTCGCCGATGAATACTATTATTAGTTACTTGGATTGTTGACAGGTGAAAAGGGCTCAGATATGTCGAATGAAGGGTTTCCTTATAATCAATCCCAGCAGTTACATAATAGTATGTATGATATGCAAATCAATTAGTGCATGATTCGAATTAATTTGTTTGACGTTATTGCCAAATGATGTCATCGTCTTCAACACTCTATCCACCTCATGTCACCGTTAGTTATTTGTGTTTACCGAGTTAGGTTTTAATAGTTAGTGGTGATAAATTGTCTTTCACTGAGAATATAAGAATACATACTGAAAAGGGAGATCACTTGAGAATCCATGTGAGATAGGGAAATCTCGACGTCACCAGCGTGACGTCATAACGTTTCATGTCTGAGTCACATGTCATGTAAGATAGTCATCTCTTGAGGAAAACATATATCTCACATGACTAGAAATGGAAGGAAACACAGATGTCGTATGTCTAACAATGGGGGAAATTCTGTTCTTTTAACCATAGAAATGTGCAAATGGTGAATAATAAACGTCTTGTTGCATTGCAGGAGATGTAGCGATGTACCGTTGATTTTACATTGGTGTCAGAACCAGACGAAATTCTGTTCTTTTAACCATAGAAATGTAAAAATGGTGAATAATAAACGTCTTGTAGCATTGCAGGAGATGCAGCGATGTACCGTTGATTTTACATTGGTGTCAAAACCAGACGAAATTTTGTTCTTTTAACCATAGAAATGTAAAAATGGTGAATAATAAACGTCTTGTTGCATTGCAGGAGATGCAGCGATGTACCTTTGATTTTACATTGGTGTCAAAACCAGACGAAATTTTGTTCTTTTAACCATAGAAATGTAAAAATGGTGAATAATAAACGTCTTGTTGCATTGCAGGAGATGCAGCGATGTACCTTTGATTTTACATGGTGTCAGAACCAGACGAAATTCTGTTATTTAATTTTAACCATAGAAATGTAAAAATGGTGAATAGTAAACGTCTTGTTGCATTGCAGGAGATGCAGCGATGTACCGATGATGTTACATTGGTGTCAGAACCAGACGAAATAGATATACAAAAGTCACTAGACTGTCAAGATATATTCAACCTGATTTTGAAAACAAAGAAACCAGAACTTCTTTAATCTTGTTAAAGTGACACATGGCAATCTTTATTATATTTTTTTAAAAACTGACGGCGTCCCGCTAGTTTTTCTACATAACTGGCATTTGTTCAATCATTAATAGTAATTATAAGAATAGTAATTAGGAATTTGTTTTTGCATATTATCAATTGTTGATATTATTGCACCAATAATATATTAAAACCTATTGTATAATAAGACGAAATAGTGAATACTTAAAATTTGATTTATTTAAATGTGACCAGGGTAAAAGTAAAAATGATACTGGATATATAAATCGAGACACCCATTTCAAACAATTTAAGATTGCCGCGTGTCCCTTTAAAGTATATAGCGGTTGTTTGATTAATTAACACATTCACATAATAACTGTAACCACTTGATCATACAAGATCGTATTTCATCCCCTATTGTCAACCCTTTTGTGGTGTCCCATACTTTGCTACTATATGTTTTGCTTTGTATTTTTTTATTTGAGTGATGGGCGCTGTTGTCTGGTATCTTATCCTTAATGTGTGCTTTTGGTTGAATACTTTCGGTGAACGCTACATTTCCTGTTCGACCTTTGCCCCGTGGTTGCCGGGGTAGAATACAACCACTGCAATCTCACAAACACACTGTCACATGCAGAGGGGTAGGATATGCGATTACCTGTTTTAAATTACCTATTAAATGTTTTAATTTTACAATATGCAAAGGTTTCAAGCCGAAATTAAGGTTTTATTTCATACCCCAGCCAACCCCGTTCCCGCTTCTTGGAGAAGGGGTTGGATGGGGTATAAAAGTTAATATTCGGACCACGTAATGATTCGTACACGACATAATAACCCGCTTGATCTGGATATGATTTATAACACTACTAAAACATGTCATGTTAGCATGGATAGTATAAATAACATTACACCTTAGTTGAGAGGTGCTGCACCTTATAAAACCTCTCATGAGCCGACTCAGTAAAACTGAGTATGCTACTTTTTCTCTTGTTTATGTTTGTTGATTCCAAGGGATTCCCATTTCAGTATCTATTGACATTCACAATAGCGTTTAGTGTTTAGGCTCCCCGACTAAAGATCAGTAGTGTCATTTCTTACTGGTCCTTTGGGACAAACAAGTCCATTCTGTTTGGCTTTAAAGCAGAATACCGCTTAATACGGTGCCAGGAGGCGTGAGATTATATTACCTCTCATGAACAGACTCAATGAAACCTAGTCTACCCTTTTCGTTTGTGTTTGCTTCCACGGAATTATCTTTTCAATAGTTATTCCGTTATTGATAACAGAGAGCAAAACATATAATAACTAACTGAATATTTTGAACTCTTGCTCTGGGTCCATTAATTGATTTTTCTCTATGACTCAGATTTGTCTTACTGATATATTTCGACTGTATCACACAGTCTTCGTCAGTTGATTGAAACTCAGTGGAGCAAGGCACATGCAGGACATAGCATCAAACCGGAACATATCAATACGCTTAATTCGAAGAAACTAGATATAAAGGTCGAACAGGAAATGTAGCATTCAAGGACCACAGTCAACCAAAAACGCGCATCAAAACAAACAACAATTACTTACACGGATAAATAAGAGGAAATGCATTTGACCTCACAAACAAACAAAAGAAATGACAATAGGGTTACCGCCTTGCAACGGCCAGTTGGAAAACGCCGCTGGATATTTAAACCAGGTACTAGGGTGCCCCGAATCTCACTATTTACCTAGCGTCATCCAATAAACGAGACATCTACGACAGGCTATATTCTCCAACAAACTAGGCAGCAATAATAGGTGATATAAGTATAAAAAAAAAAGATTTATTTGATGTAAATATGAAAATATAAAACAAAGCCTAGAAAACCACAAAGCTACCCGATGACTTGGCAGAAGCCAGGGTAACAGTAGAATAAACAAATAACACGAAAAGAAAAGATTGTAGACAAACAACAAACGATACTATCCCTTCAGGATTTAGGTAGACGTCATCATAGGGTCCACAATCCACTAAACATTCAGTGCATTTCAAAATGATTGGGTAATAACCTCTTTATATAAATTGTTTAACCGTCACTGAGAATACGATAACAAACAACGGCGCCATTCACCCAAATGGGACAAGGTGATGGAGGTAACTCCCGTGTACAACGCTCCCTCATACAAAAACTGAAATATTAGAATGAAAAGACACATATTTATTTTACAGTTTCCATGTTTAAAAATTAAAATGTATGGAGATTAATAATTATATATCTATATATATCTTCACATATGATAAAGTATTGTATAATAATAATAATAATTCTGATGAAGCTTTATTTATTTTATTGAAAGTACATATGTCCTCCAACACAGATTGTTTAAGGAAAAGAAAACAATAATTCTTACTGTGAAAAATGTCCTTCTCACGGACTCCTTTATGGGGTTTGACATTCTTAAAAGGACTGAAGGCGATCTTAATGAGTATTTAACGAGAAAACCTCCTAGTGTGCTTCTGTGTCATATGAAAGTTCGGCTGTATTATTCTTATGAAAATGGTTGACAAGAAAATACGATGTCTCGGTCTAATTTTGTTGTTAAATATTTTATATAAATGCATACGCCAGAACGCGTACATAAAAATGTTATTTAATTAAAAAAAAACACGATGTAGCATAGCCTTAAAACACCATAAGAATTAATACTAATGATGTATGTGACAACAACAACAACAACCAGTTGATTCCTCGAATTTTCTCGACCAAGCTATTTCAGTTATAATAATTAATTCGATTATTTTATGAGGCTAAGTTTAGTGCATTGAATATGCAATTGAAAGCTGTACTCGCATATGGATTTAAACCCATATTTCTTCCATTCCCTTTAAAGAAAATTTAAGATATAGTTTAACCAACAGTGTTTTACGTTGCTATTTTTGCATTTAATTCCGTTAATGCGTAATCAATGTAATGTTTTCTTCGATGCTACGAGTAGGTCATGAACAAATTAACTAAGACGTCTTAATCAATACCAGAGTGTCAGTACATGCTGTGTTCTGTGGTCTTACATCTCAAGAAACTAATATGCCAATATGTCAGCGAGTATCAGATCTTTCGTGACATCTTTATATAGATCAAAAGCTAACAAATTTGAAACCCGCACAGAATAATCATCTTAGAAGGATTGTGTAGGGTGACCATTTAAGTTTAAAGTCACAAGTGACTGACAGTTTTTAGTATACCTATTTGAGGATTAACTTATTACTGACAGTTGAACTAAATCTTAAATGTGAAATTTGTGTATCTCCCGATGTTTAATATATCATAGTTTTCTATTATTTGTTAGTGCATGATTGCGTACAAATATATATTCGTTAATAATTGTATGATAATATTTGTTAATAATATATATTTGTTCCTTAATTGTTTATTTACATATACGAGGGTGCTTCAATAAGTTCTGTCACGAGGCATATATCCTTTGAACTGGATATTACACTGAGATAAAGTAGTGCATTTATAGTACTACTGGGTTCGCTCTCTTAAATTCCACAACAAAAATGAAAAATTTCAGGTTAATTATACCCCTGAATTATCTCCCCCTACCACACCCTTTGGATACTGGCATCTCTGAAATTGTCCTTGTTAAAAAACGTTGTAAAAATTATTTGAATAATGCTATGCTTTTAAATTTTCTTGTACGCCATCTGTTGTTATTCGCCTATAATCCATAAAAATGATTGTCGAAAAATCAGAAAGGTCTTGCTGTAAACCAGATATGAGTGAATGCATATCCCTTAATTTTAGCGGAAATAACACTGATTTTCTTCATTTTGTTTACGGAAATGTTATATAATATCTTTTAAATGTCGTAATTATTCTCATAGTATTAATATGTTTTCATATTTTTTTACAAATCCTAGTCCTTCAGTGTTTAAATTTCATATTCAACACATTATTGTAGAATTTTGCACAATGTCTAGTGAAAATATTGATCATCCAAAAACGCTATTTCAGAAGACTGCCCTTCCATTTAATGTCCATTTATCATTAAATTAAATTTACATGTTAGCTTAAAATGTTAATTTCTAAGACAATGCCTTTTCATCTACCATGCTTAAATTCTGAATCTTGTAATGCACAGATATAACTGGTAATGTATGAGAAATTTCAAAGGTCTTCGACAAGTACTTAAAGAGAAACAGGCATTTAAAAAAGTAACAGTTAACATACCTGAAAAACTCAGGACGAAAATGCCTCAGTATGTATAAGTGATGTATATTAAATGTTCCATAACTTTCGTCACACAAAAGATACAGCCTTCATTTTACCATCAATGGAATGGTATTGAAACTTTCTTTCATTTGGTATCAAACATCAACACTCACAACGCGCACATAATTGTTAAAACGCGTTAGTGACAGAACTTATTGAATGACCCTCGTAACTACAGAAAGCCATTTTAAATCTCGGGATGACCATAGCGTAAGAGTGAGCTTTGATGCAACTGGTTTAAACCGTCAGCGGACTTTTATGGTACTGATCGTTTCAAGGTGGTAGCCCTATTGCCAATCATGTTATGTTTGAGATGTTATATCTTGCCTTTTATTCATCTTTGTAATTATTGTTTCTTTCTGTGCGTGTTTTGGTTGACTGTGGTCCGTGAATGTTACGTTTCCTACTCGACTTCTGTACCTGCTACCGTCTTGGAACAGTCAGTTGCATAAAAAAGACTGCTGAACACATAAATAAACACATAAATGATCATGTATATATGAATATAAAAAATAAGCTAAATGAGACGTTTAGGATTATGATTTCAGACATAGAACTTTACGTATTTGTCTGCTTCTAAAATGTTCTTTTAGCGCATCCGTTGTCGCGGGGTTAACGAGGTTGCGTTGTAAACCATCTCGCCTCTCACCGCTGAGGGTTCGAATCTTATTAGGAGATCAACTTATAAGTGAGAATGTTTCGATTCTTACTGATGACATGATGTATATGGTAATCTAACCAGGAATAAGTGGGTGGTCTGCCTCATTACGTGGTCCCGCCTTATTTCCATTAAGCGATGGGAAAGCTTATATTAGCAGGTTTTATAACGGATATTTCGACAATAAATCACGTTTAAAAACATTTTCTTACTGAAAAAAATGCGATAGCCTGTTAAAAATGATCTATTAAATGTTTTAATTTTACAAGATGCAAACTTTTTAAACCGACTTTCAGGTTTTATTTCATACCCAGCCAATTCCATTTTGTTTCTATTTTGATACTTAAATTTAAAGATTTTATGTATATACTGTTATAGGGGATACTTTCGCTGGATGAACACGATATTTTATGATAGTTTAGCGATATCTTTTGCGAAAACCATGAAAACCTTTATTATTATTATAGCTAATTTAGTTATTATTATTATTATTATTATTATTATTAATATTATCATTATTATTATTAGTAGTAGTAGTAGTAGTAGTAGTAGTAGTAGTAGTAGTAGTAGTTTTAGTAGTATTAGTAGTATAATACACATGTTATAATAATAATAATAATGACAGTGGATTAGGATCCAGAATAAATTTTAAATCGTGTACCTAAATGGACGCAATGCCATCTTAACTATTGTTATTATTATTAGTTTTATTATCATCATCCTCATAATCATCATCAATCATTATTATTATAATTATTATTATTATTATTATTATTATTATTATTGTTATTACCGTCGTCGTCGTCGTCGTCGTCGTCGTCATCATCATCATCATCCATTATTATTATTATTATTGTTATTATTATTAATTGTTAATAATAATAATAGTAGTAGTAGTAGTAGAAATGGTAGTAGAAGTAGTAGTAGTAGTAGTAGTAGTAGTAGTAGCAACAGTAGGTAGTAGCATCAGAAGCAGTAGCAGCAGTAGCAGCAATAGCAGTAGTAGTAGTAGTAGTAGCAGTATTGTAACGTTATTACAACAATCCAATAGCTTTGAAAAATATGTATTAATTATGCATAATTATTAAGATAGTTATGCATTGCCGTGTATCTTAAATGGGCAATACGTTGGCAACTGACAACTCTATCATATTTCCTGAATTTCTGCTAGGCGTTTCAGTAACATGGCTCGTTTCTTCCGCGTGTTTTGTTCACGCTGATATTTTGTTAAATGGTAGGCTCCGCGAAGTAAAAGCTGATAAGGCATGTGCGATAAAGCAAGCACAATTTTCACACGCTGTGCAAATCTTAATAGTTCGATCAATGTCAAAATTGACAATAATGAAAATATATAACCTATAAAAAATGGCTTTAAAATGAAATAGAATTGTATGCCCCGTTAACAACTGCATGCTATGACATAGTTTATCATTGAAGCATTATATAATATGATAAAAAAGGTGCATACTGTACCACACACGATAGCTAATGAACACATTAAACATTCAATGAACAAAAATGGTGAGAACAGAGTAATAAAATTGGAACGGTCAGTAGGCAATACGTTGGTGTTTTACTTCATTTTCAGCACAATTTATGCTATATCTGACGATCGATTGTTCAGTGGTGGAGGCAGATCAAACACCTAAGAATCAATATTACAAGTTCAGCTTGCAGTGGGATTCGAACCCGAAGCCATGCATGCTCTAGTAGGCAATACGACCTACTGGTAAGCGTGTTTACACAATCTCGCTATTATACTGTTTTCAGTGCCTACATTGACAAGACAGTAAAATAGGTAAATTCTATAAAAAAAAAACACAAGAAATCCGTGGATTCACATGTCTCGCCTAACGGGGGCTGGACTTAAAAATAAAAAGGTCAATGATGCTTAAATGAAAGTTTGTAAACATTTTAGTAACTAAAAACAATCGAGTTTGCCGTTTGCTGAGATGACATTTAAGTGCATTTGTTTAAAAACAAAATGCCATTCTATTAAAAACAAGAGGCCCAAGAGGGCCTGTGGATGCTCTACTGGTTAAAACGGCTCTTATATCAAGGGTTGTCGACATAAAATACCCATCAGTAGTTGTTTTTATTAAACATTGCAAAAACAACAGGGATAGGATGGCCTTAGATCGCTCACCTGGTAATCATGGGCAATAAGTCTGCTGTGTCTAGTCTGGCACGGGTATTTTTAATTTGTGGGGTTGCGGAGGATGGGGGTTATATTAACATTCTAAACAAATATGGTAAAGATCAGATAAAAAATGAAGTGACTACAGATTTAACAAAGGAAAATACAATATAGCAATTTTCAACAAATCAAGGGCCATAACCTGTCTTTACTTACTAGATGTAGCTGGTTTTCGAACTTGTCCAAAATTATTTCATTGATAAACCTTGCTAGACATCATACTGAGGCTTCCTGCCAAATTTTGTAGAAATCCAACAAGCCGTTTGGGAGGAGTAGCGCCGACAAGAAATTTAAAGTAAAAATGTCAAAGTGCCATAACTCCGTCATAAATCAGCAAACTGGAACAAAAGCGCTATATGCACAACTAGGCATCTTACCGATGCTTCCTGCCAAGTTTCGTCGAAATCCAACGAGGCGTTTAGGAGGAGTAGCGCCGACAAGAAATTTAAAAAAAAATGTCAAGGGGCCGTAATCAAGAATCAACGAACCGGGAAAAATTGAAATAGGCACAGCAATGCTTCTTGCTAACACGGCGTTATCACAAAAACAAAATTAAAACAAAAAACAATGAAATAAGAAAATTAAAAATTAAATAAAATAAAAGAAAAAGAAAATTAAAAAAATATATATATATCTATTAAAAATTAAATAAATAAATAAATAAAAAAATATATACTACTAATAAAAAAGGGCAAAACATCTGGTCAAGTGTGGTAAAGATCAGATGAAAAATGAATTGAATTGAATTGGGGTTTTAAGGCGCACCAACACATGAAAAGGTTATATGGCGCCTAAAAGGCATGAACATGCCAGGCTCATCTTCCATGTACATCGAGATAAAATATGGAAAATGGGCCTAGAACCTTCTCACCCTGAACTGCAGAGTTGCTGCAAATTCTATCGTAGAAACTCCATTTACGCTGGAGCCACGTTATTGTTTTTCTGCCACTGCTCTTTTGATGCGAGCGAGATAGCACCTGAAACAATGCAGGGATCATGATGAAGACCTTTAATGAACATGAACAAAAAATGATAAAATGAACATGAATTTGGGGGGATGAAAGCCTTATCGTATTAACGAGGCAAAATATAGCATTTTTAACTAAATCAAGGGCCATAACTCCGCTGTTACTGGTCCGATCTGGTTGGTTTTCGAACTTATGCAAGCATTGATACTAACAATCTGGTAAAGTTTGGTAAAGATCGGATGAAAAATGAAGGCCTTTTGCCAGTAGAGCGCATCAGCACCAAAACGTCGGTCAAGGTCATAGATGAAATCCAGGCATCCACAAAAAGATGCACTACCGAAGACACAACTATGTCAAGTTTCTTCCAAAGATTAAGCTATAACATTAGTGCATAATTCTAGTTCATGAGAAAGTGATGTAAATGTAACAATTAAAATTATCTGCCCTTTTCTTGGATGATGAAGTTCACATCCACATTGCTTTGTCACGTTGCAATGTACCACTCAAGATACAACTATAAGCAAAGTTTGAAAGGTCTTAGAGCATACAGTTTGTGAAAAAGTGACCTGAACGCAAAAGTTGAAGGTAAAAATTATAAGGTTATCTGCCCTTGCTTCGAGAGTCAAAGTCACTTGCACATTTGCTTTGTCACGTTGCGATGTACCACCCAAGATACAACTATAAGCAAAGTTTGAAAGGTCTTAGAGCATACAGTTTGTGAAAAAGTGACCTGAACGCAAAAGTTGAAGGTAAAAATTATAAGGTTATCTGCCCTTGCTTCGAGAGTCAAAGTCACTTGCACATTTGCTTTGTCACGTTGCGATATACCACCCAAGATACAACTATAAGCAAAGTTTGAAAGGTCTAGTGCATACAGTTTGTGAAAAAGTGACCTAAACGCAAATGTTGAACCTAAAGATTATTAAGTTATCCGCCCTTTGCTTGGATGGTCAAGGTCACTTCCATATTTGCTTTGTCACGTTGCGATGTACCACCAAAGATACAACTATAAGCAAAGTTTGAAAGATATAGTGCATACAGTTTGTGAAAAAGTGACCTAAACGCAAAAGTTGAACTTAAAATTATTAAGTTATCTGCCCTTTGCTCGGAGGGTCAAGGTCACTTCCACATTTGCTTTGTCACGTTGCCATGTATCAACCAAGATACAACTATAAGCAAAGTTTGAAAGTTATAGTGCATACAGTTTGTGAAAAAGTGACCGAAACGCAAAAGTTGAATCTAAAAATTAGTAAGTTATCTGCCCTTTGCTTGGAGGGTCAAGGTCACTTCCACATTTTCTTTGTCACGTTGCGATGTACCACCCATGATAGTTTGAAAGGACTAATGCATACAGTTTGTGAGAAAATGACCTAAACGCAAAACGTGAATGTTGACCGCCGCCGCCGGAAAAGCAACACCTATGTCTCTTTTTTTCTTCGAAAAGGCGAGACAAAAAGCAAATCTATAACAAAAAGGTCAACAGCTACAACTCTAGCAAACAGTCGCAGCCAAAGAGAATACGGTTGTAAGGTGGTTCAATTACTAAGCAGAAAGTGTCGCTCTAACCTCTCACGGTGTAAATCAACAAATCCGTGCAGGACATAATCTCTGACAAACTACGCAGCATTAATAGGCAATATAAATATAACACAAAGATTATTATATATAAATGATATATTATTATAGTAAACTTCACAAGCAACT
>JAWPHD010015230.1:0-56390 GCA_037043455.1 Cyrtodaria siliqua | reverse complement strand
CATCCAGTCATACTCCATAGATACTTGTTCAAGTATGAGGTACTGAATGACAATTAAGTGCCTCCAGCAAGTACTAGCCGGGGAAAAAATGGCAGCTGTCTGACTCAAATTAATGCATTTAAAAAGACGGACAGCAATGTCGAAGGTATATATAAGAAGAAGAGGAAATACGCAATATGTTTTACGGTAATGACTTAGAGTAATTTTTTTTACATTAATCCTTAATTTGTCCAAAACTTAAAAATACGCATATGTCATGTTGTTTTTTCATGCGTACACCACACATTCTGCTGAAAGCTTATAAATCTGGAGCACTGGTTGTACCTTTAACTGGATGTGACCGTTACTTATGTAAACAAACTATTTTTTTTAGACAAAGCTAAGTATCCTGATAATTTTTACTCTACTTTCCAACAGGTTACCTCTTCCTGGAAATTGGACACCAAAGAATTTTGTTTTATATAAATTATCAAAGTGGCAGGTGACCTTTTTATAAATAGACTAAAACTGAGAAATCATTTTGTTTACAAGCCCAGTTTCTGTCATGCTTTTTAACCAGTGATAGATTCAACTAGGTCATGATACTGTAGAACTTTATAAATTAACTAGAAATGTGTCCATGGGACATGGATGCCCCCACTGAAAACAATGTGTAAAACGTAAAATTTGACAAAAAATGGGCCGTAACTCTGGTAATACTGTGCCAAATCAATATGCACATTTTGATATCATAGGTAAGCATCCTGTAAAGTTTGAAAAGAAACGGAGAAAACCTGTGGGAGGAGATAGGTACACAAGACAGTTTAACATATTTGATGACAAAAGGGCCTTAACTCCGGTAACACTGGGTCGATTTTGATGCCAAAAAGATATGCACATCTTGACATCTTGACATCTTCTGTTTTCAATCTTCAGAGCTAACGCCTGTAAATTAGTAACGTCGCATAATTATTTGCAGTGTAAAAGCAGTTTTTAAATGAGAAGACGGAAATTGGGCTTGGACAGAAAGAGTCACATAACCAGTATTTCAGAGAAAGCAACGGTGATGAAAAAATATATCCACCATGTCAGGTCGATGAGAAAACATACTGATGCAGTTTGGTTAATAATCCTCACTTAAAGGGAAAGACAAACAGATCCTCACTTAAAAGGAAAGTCAAGTCAAGACAAACAGAACTTGTACCTTAATTTAGACGTAATCCAGAAGCACGCACTTATACAAATTTATGCTATAGCAGTGACAATTGGTAATAAAGAGTGTTCAAAACATAATACTTCTGGTTATTAATATTTTTTGTGATGTTTGATGTCATCTCAGGAAAATAATAATAAAATTGCAACCCCCGCCCCAATTTTTTTTCAAAATTTGGACGATAAACAGGGAATTAATTTGATATGGCCTTACTTTGAAGGATGTAGGGTAATTTGTGTATTAGAATGAATGAATGAATGAAGTTTAAAGCACGTCAACACATATATAGGTCATATTGTGCGCAAAACACCGATGAAGAATGGAAGAATGAAATAGTAAGTTATTAAAAACTAATGTAAAAATATATTGTTGAAACTATTTACAAATAAGGGATGATATGGTAAAAGTACTAACTATCTAGGTAACAAATGGCCGTCAAAGGGTGTGTTAATAACTAAATGCAAATATAACTAGATGTAGTTGATGGTGAGCCATCGCAGATCCCGACCTTTTTGAAGTGCAAGTTAGAGATGCATGGATTATCTCCCCTAGCTCCGTTTTCCGACATTGCATCAAAATTTCTCGAAAGTTTCATGCACATCCCTGGCAATATGCCAATCAACCCTAAAGTTTGTATCTGCCATACATCATGATAAACAATACCAAAGCTCCATAGCAACAGTAGTCGGGAAAGACGTCCTCAATTTTTTTGAATTTTTAGTGTATTTGACATTTTGACCCCTGGGGCGGGCACCTTGGGGCAGAGTCAAAAATAATGTTGCTCTTGCATTTTGTCATGATGTGGGGAAGTCATACACTAAATTTGGTTGAATTGAATTGAATTGAATGTTGTTTAACGGCTCATCAACACAGTATAGGTTATTTAGAGCCGCCCCAGAGAGAGGGGAAGGATACATAGGAATCCGGGAACCTGCCCTACTCTTATTATCGAATAGATTCCTATGGTTCTTTAACGTGCTCTGAGGATAGACCGATACACGGGACCGCCCGGTTTACGTCCCATCCGACGGACGAGGCTAAGGTAAAGTGTCTTGCCCAAGAACACACCGACGGAACTCAGTGGCACCACGGAGGATTGAACCCGGGGCCTCCGGTTACAAATCCGCCGCGCTACCGACTGCGCCACGCCAGCCCCTTAAATTTGGTTGAATTCTGCCTAGTGGTAATTAGTTGAATTTTTTAATGTATTTGACCTTTGACCCCTGGGGCGGATTCCCTTGGGGCGGAGTCAAAAACTCTTGCACGTCGTTATGATGTGGTGATGTACTACACAATGTTTGGTTGAATTTATAAGACATAATAATAATAAAAAGATTTGACACCAGGGCTCGAATTTAAAAATTTGTCCTACTTGCAAAAAATTGCGAGTAGCTTAATTCCAACTCGCAAAATTCTAAACTTACTCGCAAATTTTGCTGATTTTTTTTAAAACGGGTTTGGACATTAGTTTACTAGTATAAACAAGATAATGATTATTGAACATCCATATTTTATTTTTAATTATACAATTATATTTTGATATACTACATACCGATGACGTCTGATCCGGCATAAACTGCAAACAGTCCTCGCAGAATATTTTATTCACGTGGTCGTCTTTTCAACCACGATTTTAAGTTTAATATTCAGTTCTTTTTCCCATTTTTGGACAGTTTTGATTGAAGGATTTGTTTTCAGTTTTTTTGGTTTCTCAATGGTAGACTCTGACTCAGCGACTTTATTGTTATTTCCATCTACTGGCAAAAAGAAACCTGTAATTTTTCGTTTTGATGTCATGTTTTTGTTTAATGTTTAAGGTCAATAATGAACACGTGTTGAATTGACTGTGTCGTAATCTGTAAGAATAGCAGCGTAACACTGGCTGTACAAATCGATAACCAGTCTGCAAGGTGCGCGCACTGCCTCATACTGTTTTTTTAGGCGTTCTATATATTGACTTTCGGGCATTCAACACTTAATTTAATCGAGCGCAATCAGCAAGACATAAATCGTAATAATTTTGACCCAATTTTTCTACTCACAAAAAAATGCTAGTGGCTTAAAAAGTCACTCGCAATCTGTATTTTTCACTCGCATTTTGCGAGTGTGCGAGTGTTAATTTCGAGCCCTGGACACCCAACCCCCTCCGATGACATTCGCCCAACCCCCAGTCGCACATCGGAGGTTGAAATAAAAAACCCGTTTGAAATGTTGTGCATCTTATATAGATGGGTATAAATAAAAATTTGTTTGTAAAAATAATAAAAAATAATAGTGTAGTTGAATTTTTAGTGTATTTGACCGTTTGACCCCTGAGGAAGACATCTTGGGGCGGAGTCAAAAATAATGTTGCTCCTGCAAGTTGTCATGATGTGGGGAAGTCATACACTAAATTTGGTTGAACTACGCAGTGGTTTAGGAGGTTATGCAATATTACACACGGACGTACGGACGGACGTAAGGACAGGAATACATGAATACAGGAATATACTTTTTCTTGAAAAAAGGTGGGGATAAAAATTATTTTACATTGCAGTTTGATTTCTTTTAAGAAATCTAAAATCTATAGTATCAAGTATTAAGTATGTAGTTCCTTTGCCACATAGGATCAAAGTCTACACATCCAAAAAGATAGTTTGACCGTTAACGGTGTAAAACAGGGTATACATTCTGGTACTTGCTCACCTTGTAATAAATATGAATGAGTATGACATGTATGCTCTATCCCACACTGGGCTAGAACAACTTCTCGACGTCTACTAGAAGGACGCCTTTCTCCGAGTAACGGTTTAACTGAATGGAGTTTATTGTTCACTGATAAATCCCAAGCGGCTTGCCAAAAGTTACGAATAGATGTGTTAATACAAGATTTAAAATCTGTGTAAGGTCATTTGTTATTAGATATATGAAAACCTAATGCTGCTCTATCATTTCCAAGTATTCCTACATGGCTTGGAAGCCAGCAGAAAATAATAACATTATTAACTATGAGAGAATTATACTTTTCTAAAAGTTGAAGCACAACTGGGTTATCATGTTTCATCTTACCCAAGGCCTATAGAGATGAAAGGGATTACAAAATGGTCATCATCCGATTTTTGAATATAATTTAAGGTAAACTCAACTGCCTTAAGTTCAGCTGAAAAGATAAGAGGCCTTGTCAGGCAGGCGGCTCTTTATGCTGTGTTTGCGAACAATGACTGCTGCAGGTACCTTATCTCCATCTTTGGAACAATCTGTATAGATATGTTGAAAGTTACTGTATTTCGACTTAATTTCATTGAAGTTACTTTGAAAGATAGTAGATCTGTACCAGACTTTTTACTATTACAAAGATCACTAGATGTAGTCGATGGTGAGCCATCGCAGATCCCCACCTTTTTGAAGTGTAAGTCAGAGATGCATGGATTATCATCCCTGGCAATATGCCAATCAACCCCCAAAGTTTGTATCTGCCATACATCATGATAAACAATACCATAGCTCCCTATTAACAGTAGTTTGAAAAGACGTCCTCAAAAAGTTTACATTTCACTTCATATACCGAGTCCGAATAGATCACTATTTAAAAAGTGCATGGGAATAAAAAGTTAGAACGTATCAATAAGAATATAGTTTATGTATCATTTAATATATCGTACATGGTGACCATCAGTCAATAAACAAGCACAAACCAGCGTTATCTGTCGCGTTTTTTTTTGAGAAGTTTATTTTTATATCAACACCGGTAATTCCCATAGCGGAAGATTGCTGAAGGGCTCCGAATGAAACTCCATCGATACCAAAATACTGTAAGAAAAATAAACCCAATACGTTGACCCTGAAAATGCAATGTTGCATTGTGATGTGATACCCAAGGTATATAATTAGTTGAAATTTTAGTGTATTTGACCTTTTGTCCCCTGGGGCGGAGTCAAAAATATTGTTACTCTTGCATATTGTTATGATGTGGTGAAGAACTAATCAAAGTTTGGTTGAATTTATAAGACATAATGAAAACCCGTCGCACATCGGAGGTTCAAATAAAAAGAAGAGGTCAATGACCTTGAAGCTCTACTGATTGATTTTGATTTCAGGAAGTAGTCGCTACAGACTTGTTTTTTGAAAATCTATTTTTAACCGTGGCGGCCATCTTGAATTTCCGGCCGACCTGAAATTTGGCTAAGATCAATAAGACATTAAGAGCAACATTCCTGTGAAGTTTCATGAAAATCCGTCAAGTAGTTTCAAAGAAGTAGTCGCTACAAGTTTTCATTATATAACTCTATGTAAACAAAGCAGCCATGTTTAAGGTCAAATCAAAACGATTTTCGACAAGGACCAACATCATGTCATACTGATCATTTTAGAAAAAGTCCCATATCAATATCTCTTATTGTCTCTTATTGTTTTGAAGAAGTAGTCGCTACAAACTTATTTATTTTAAATCTATTTTTAGCTGTGGTGGCCATCTTGAATTTTCGGCCGACCTGAAATTTTTCTAGGATCAACTAGACATCAAGAGCAACATTCCTGTGAAGTTTCATGAACATCCGTCAAGTAGTTTCAGAGGAGTAGTCGCTACAAGTTTTTACTATATAACTCTATGTAACCAAAGATGGCCACTGGCAGCCATGTTTAACGTCGAATCAAAATAATTTTCCACAAGGATCTACATCATGTCATGCTGATCATTTTAGAAAAAGGTCCCATATCAATATCACTTATAGTTTTCAAGAAGTAGTCGCTACAAACTTATTTTTTAAAAATCTATTTTTAGCTGTGACGGCCATCTTGAAATTCCGGCCGACCTGAAATTTTGTTAGGATCAATAAGACATCAAGAGCAACATTCCTGTAAAGTTTCATGACAATCCGCCAAGTAGTTTCAGAGGAGTAGTCGCTACAAGTTTTTACTATATAACTCTATGTAAACAAAGATGGCCGCTGGCAGCCATGTTTAACGTTGAATCAAAACGATTTTTGACTAGGATCAACATCATGTAATGCTGATCATTTTAGAAAAAGTCCCATATCAATATCACTTATAGTTTTCAAGAAGTAGTCGCTACAAACTTATTTTTTAAAAATCTATTTTTAGCTGTGACGGCCATCTTGAAATTCCGGCCGACCTGAAATTTTTCTAGGATCAATTAGACATCAAGAGCAACATTCCTGTAAAGTTTCATGACAATCCGCCAAGTAGTTTCAGAGGAGTAGTCGCTACAAGTTTTTACTATATAACTCTATGTAAACAAAGATGGCCGCTGGCAGCCATGTTTAACGTTGAATCAAAACGATTTTTGACTAGGATCAACATCATGTAATGCTGATCATTTTAGAAAAAGTCCCATATCAATATCACTTATAGTTTTCAAGAAGTAGTCGCTACAAACTTATTTTCTAAAAATCTATTTTTAGCTGTGACGGCCATCTTGAATTTCCGGCTGACCTGAAATTTTTCTAGGATCAATTAGACATCAAGAGCAACATTTCTGTAAAGTTTCATGACAATCCGCCAAGTAGTTTCAGAGAAGTAGTCGCTACAAGTTTTTACTATATAACTCTATGTAAACAAAGATGGCCGCTGGCAGCCATGTTTAACGTTGAATCAAAAAGATTTTTGACTAGGATCAACATCATGTCATGCTGATCATTTTAGAAAAAGTCCCATATCAATATCACTTATAGTTTTCAAGAAGAAGTCGCTACAAACTTGTATTTTAAAACTCTATTTTTAGCTTTGGCGGCCATCTTGGATTTCACATCAACATGAATTTTTGCTAGGATCAACTAGACTTTATGGGCAACATTTCTGTAAAGTTTCATGAATATCCATCCAGTAGTTTCAGCTGTGAAGTCGCTACAAATAAAAGTTTACGGACAGACGGACGGACGGACGACGCACCACGGCATAAACTCTGCTGATCTCTGATCAGTAGAGCTAAAAACGTTTGATATGTTGTGTATCTTATATAGATGTGGGTCCCATCAAACTGACTCGGTTTAACTAAATGCGTTTTTTTTCAAATTTTCATCCTTTTCACCAGTACCCATTCTACTGGAAAAATCAAGTTGTTTTGCCTTAACTTGGGAATTTTTCACTGTTAAGCAAAAGCAATATTGTATGCTTAAATACATTGCAAGCACATTACCATGTATACATGTATTCTCTTGTAGTATTTCATTACCCTCACCTAAGAGAATACATTTCCCCATTTTTCTGTTTCACTGTAAATATTTCTACCATATAACAAGTTAGAGGTAGGGACTACTTACTCAGATATGTGAACAAACAATAGCTCTTCAGTGTCTTCAGATATTATAAAGCCATGACCTTTATTTCTACAGAAATCCTTTACTACACCCTTGTAGATTTGACTTTTGAGTGCCTTTTCTGTTCTGAAAATAAATTGACATTTTTATTCATCTTCTGTCAGATATCCAACCTTTCAAACATTTCTACTCATCTGACTGCAGGACAGTGTCATGCTACATACACGTAGACTTGACAATTATAATTCACACAAAACATTCAAATTCACAATAAAGTAGTTGAGACTGACTGCACAAGTTAAAGATATAAGTTGTAATACTTTGAAGTCGTTTCATTTTACGTTTAAATATTATACAATTATGGACTTTTCAGCTGTTATACATGATGTGATATGCACCAAAAAAATCATTATTGACCGAGGCGATAGCCGAGGTCAATAATGATTTTTTGGTGCATATCAACATCATGTATAACAGCTGAAAAGTCCATAACTGTTTTATTATATAACCCTCAATTTACAATTATATAAAACAGGTCAATATCAAAAAAACAATTATATAAAACAGGTCAATATAAAAAAAAAAGGTCAATATCAAAAAAACAGGTCAATATCGCTAGATATTTTTTCTAAAAAATTACTTTTTAGCCAATGAAAACGCGTCTATTTATAGGTTATATAATAATACAGTATACTCTTCTTTTAACAAATTATATTTCCCCCAATAGTAGCGGCCGTGGGCACTATGCAAAAGGCCAGCGGGGTGCACCAAATTTTGCGAAAATTGAAATCATCGGACTACATTTTTATTGATAATTCTACTTGCCCGGGAATTTTGCAAAGAGGCACTTGCTCGCTGGAAAAAGCCACTTTGTACCAGGCATCAGGCAAAGCCCTTATAAAAGACTTACTGCGAGTATGTTCGATTTCTGCGTGTAGGTACTGGACTAGGTATGAGGAATTTGTTCTGGTGCGCCTCTCGAGCTATCTTGTCATTGTTGACTGCCTGAGTTTGAGGAATATCTGAGCCAGACATGTTTATGTACGGACACAAGGCTCGTCTGAAAAGAGAAAGCATAATTTGAACCTACTGTTAGAATGGGAACAGATTATCTTTGGGATTTACCTGTCACAACTGGCAATCAAATCTTATGTTTCCTAATCCCTGGTTTGTTTAAAAGGTTTTTTAAATAGTTTTTAGCACATGTTGGGCCTTATACGACGGTCAATCTTTTTGTGGTAGAGGCAGACCACCCCATTTTCCTTTGGTAGAATGAGTACGGTACGGTACCTCCTGCCATCTGTAAAAATCGACACTTTCCAGGGGCGTACCTGGAGCATTTTGAAATGTACGCCAGATATGAGAAGCGTAGCTGCGAACCGAGCAGCGATGCTGCGAGTAGGGGGTAGGTGTGATAGGGGGATTTTCCCCCTCCTGCCGGTGGGTGTTTGGGGGTCCTCCCCCAAGACAATTTTGAAAATTAGGAGGCAAATGATGCTTTCTCAAGCTATATTTCAGCGTTAATATGGCATTTTGTTTGACACTAGCCCATACCCCCTCAGGCTTCAGTTTTTATTGCATATTTGGAACTTTTATTTTTTCACTTTTGCTGACGAATTGTACGCATTGGCGTACGTGCGTATGCCTGGATAAGCGCCTGCTTTCTCACTTGACAAGTCAAACTCCCAATGGGGTTCGAACCCGCAGCTGTGAGAGTTGAGAAATTTTAAACGCAGCGTCTGTACTATCCATAGATGCGCTTTCCTGTCCCCAGCAGAAGTTCGTTGAGATGGGATTTACCATCTGCAAATAAAAAGCTAGCTGTTTGAATGAGTAGGTTGCGGTGCATAGCTCACCATAACAGCTTTTTTTATAGTTGGTGCATTTAGTGTAAGTTATTTCTTTATTTATAGAGGGTGCCTCAATTGGCATAGCCAATCTTCCTTGAGGCCCTCTTAATAACATAGTTACAAATATAATACAACAAATAAACATCATTTATAAAATAGCTGTAGGCATACTTATGAACACATATCAAAGCATATGACAATTTGATATTTTTTAAAATGAAACTCTGTCTAAAATCAATCAAGATGAAACATAAACATACTATAATGTATACATAAACATAGACACATGTGTATAGCGTATACATCATTATTGCTTTAAGGACACATTTCCCAACGCTACTTGGTCATTGAAAAAGCATGGGAAGACTGAATATTTACAGCCAGCACGCTTCATGGCTGATCAACTCAGGTATATAAATTGAGGCCCGCTCTTAGTTTTTTACTTGTAGCATTGCTATATTGAGGGTAAGAATAGCTTAACAACACTTTGTAATTTACTTGTATGAAGAAATATATGTTCATAATTTAGCTTTTGAATACAAAACTTATCTGGTATCTCTTAATTGTTTTTAGACCAACAAGAGGCCCAAGAGGGCCTGTGAACGCTCTACTGGCTGTTATACCATTGATGAATCGAGTCGTACTACATGGTGTCTAGAGTGTACACAAGGTTTTTCAAGTATTTGACCTAGTGACCTAGTTTTTGACCCCATGGTACCCATTTTCGAACTTGACCAAAATATAATTAAGACAACATTTCGACAAAGTTTCATAAAGATCGGGTCAGAAATATGGCCTCTAGAGTGTACTAGTGACCTAGTTTTTGACCCTGTGTGACCCATTTTCGAACTTTAGCAAGCTATAATTGAGACAAATATTCTGACAAAATTGCATCAAGATCGGGTCAAAAATATGGCCTCTAGAGTGTACACACGGTTTTTCCAAAGTTTGACCTAGTGACCTAGTTTTTAACACCATGTGACCCATTTTTGAACTTGACCAAGATATAATTAAGACAAACATTTTGACAAAGTGTACACAAGGTTTTTCCAATATTTGACCTAGTGACCTAGTTTTTAACCCCATGTGACCCATTTTCAAACTTGACCAAGATATAATTAAGACAAACATTCTGACAAAGTTGCATCAAGCTCGGGTCAAAAATATGGCCTCTAGAGTGTACACAAGGTTTTTCCAATATTTGACCTAGTGACCTAGTTTTTAACTTCATGTGACCAATTTCCGAACTTGATCAAGATATAATTAAGATAAACAATTTGACAAAATTTCATCAAGATTGGGTAACAAATATGACCTCTAGAGTGTACACAAGTTTTTTCAAGTATTTGACCTAGTGACCTAGTTTTTGACCCCAAATGACCCATTTTTGAACTTGACCGAGATTTCATTGAGACAAACATTCTGACAAAGTTTCATCAAGATCAGGTCAAAAATATGGCCTCTAGAGTGTACACACGGTTTTTCCAAAGTTTGACCTAGTGACCTAGTTTTTAACACCATGTGACCCATTTTTGAACTTGACCAAGATATAATTAAGACAAACATTTTGACAAAGTTTTATCAAGATTGGGTCAGAAATACGGCTTCTAGAGTGTACACAAGGTTTTTCAAGTATTTGACCTAGTGACCTAGTTTTTAACCCCATGTGACCCATTTTCAAACTTGACCAAGATATAATTAAGACAAACATTCTGACAAAGTTGCATCAAGATCGGGTAAAAAATATGGCCTCTAGAGTGTACACACGGTTTTTCCAAAGTTTGACCTAGTGACCTAGTTTTTAACACCATGTGACCCATTTTTGAACTTGACCAAGATATAATTAAGACAAACATTTTGACAAAGAGTGTACACACGGTTTTTCCAATATTTGACCTAGTGACCTAGTTTTTAACACCATGTGACCCATTTTTGAACTTGACCAAGATATAATTAAGACAAACATTTTGACAAAGTTTCATCAAGATTGGGTCAGAAATACGGCTTCTAGAGTGTACACAAGGTTTTTCAAGTATTTAACCTAGTGACCTAGTTTTTAACCCCATGTGACCCATTTTCAAACCTGACCAAGATATAATTAAGACAAACATTCTGACAAAGTTGCATCAAGCTCGGGTCAAAAATATGGCCTCTTAGAGTGTACACAAGGTTTTTCCAATATTTGACCTAGTGACCTAGTTTTTGACCCAACATGACCCATTTTCGAACTTGACCGAGATTTCATTGAGACAAACAATTAAGATAAACATTCTGACAAAGTTGCATCAAGCTCGGGTCAAAAATATGGCCTCTAGAGTCTACACAAGGTTTTTCCAATATTTGACCTAGTGACCTAGTTCTTAACTTCATGTGACCCATTTTCGAACTTGATCAAGATATAATTAACATAAACAATTTGACAAAGTTTCATCAAGATTGGGTAACAAATATGACCTCTAGAGTGTACGCAAGTTTTTTCAAGTATTTGACCTAGTGACCTAGTTTTTGACCCCACATGACCCATTTTTGAACTTTACCGAGATT
The DNA here is from genome assembly GCA_037043455.1 of Cyrtodaria siliqua. NCBI lineage: Eukaryota > Metazoa > Mollusca > Bivalvia > Adapedonta > Hiatellidae > Cyrtodaria > Cyrtodaria siliqua. Next base: position 44,550 of record JAWPHD010015230.1, on the reverse strand, counting down.
TCATTAAGACAAACATTCTGACAAAGTTTCATCAAGATCAGGTCAAAAATATGGCCTCTAGAGTGTACACACGGTTTTTCCAAAGTTTGACCTAGTGACCTAGTTTTTAAAACCATGTGACCCATTTTTGAACTTGACCAAGATATAATTAAGACAAACATTTTGACAAAGTTTCATCAAGATTGGGTCAGAAATACGGCTTCTAGAGTGTACACAAGGTTTTTCAAGTATTTGACCTAGTGACCTAGTTTTTAACCCCATGTGACCCATTTTCAAACCTGACCAAGATATAATTAAGACAAACATTCTGACAAAGTTGCATCAAGCTCGGGTCAAAAATATGGCCTCTTAGAGTGTACACAAGGTTTTTCCAATATTTGACCTAGTGACCTAGTTTTTGACCGCACATGACCCATTTTCGAACTTGACCGAGATTTCATTGAGACAAACAATTAAGATAAACATTCTGACAAAGTTGCATCAAGCTCGGGTCAAAAATATGGCCTCTAGAGTCTACACAAGGTTTTTCCAATATTTGACCTAGTGACCTAGTTTTTTAACTTCATGTGACCCATTTTCGAACTTGATCAAGATATAATTAACATAAACAATTTGACAAAGTTTCATCAAGATTGGGTAACAAATATGACCTCTAGAGTGTACGCAAGTTTTTTCAAGTATTTGACCTAGTGACCTAGTTTTTGACCCCACATGACCCATTTTTGAACTTGACCGAGATTTCATTAAGACAAACATTCTGACAAAGTTTCATCAAGATCAGGTCAAAAATATGGCCTCTAGAGTGTACACACGGTTTTTCCAAAGTTTGACCTAGTGACCTAGTTTTTAAAACCATGTGACCCATTTTTGAACTTGACCAAGATATAATTAAGACAAACATTTTGACAAAGTTTCATCAAGATTGGATCAGAAATACGGCTTCAAGAGTGTACACAAGGTTTTTCAAGTATTTGACCTAGTGACCTAGTTTTTAACCCCATGTGACCCATTTTCAAACTTGACCAAGATATAATTAAGACAAACATTCTGACAAAGTTGCATCAAGCTCGGGTCAAAAATTTGGCCTTTAGAGTGTACACAAGGTTTTTCCAATATTTGACCTAGTGACCTAGTTTTTGACCCCACATGACCCATTTTCGAACTTGACCGAGATTTCATTGAGACAAACATTCTGACAAAGTTTCATGATGATTGCTCAGAAATGTGGCCTCTAGAGTGAACACAAGCAAAAGTTAACGGACGGATGAGGGACGACGGACGGACGACGGAAGACGGACAACACACCATCCCATAAGCTCTGCTGGCCGTTGGCCAGTAGAGCTAAAAATCAGAGCACAACACAATAAATATACAACATTCTTTAATGTGTTATGTGTACAAATGCTTTTATTAGGTGGGCCTCATAATCTGAAGAAAAATTGAATATCACACTTTGCTCATGAAAATGTATGGCTAACAGTGATTTACAGTAACATGTACCCATAGAAATTCTCTCCCCCACAAATACAATTGGCTCGAAATATGTCCTTAACCCATGGAATAAACAATATGTAAAAGTAAACTAGACTATGCTAGATTTAGATTTGATTTTCTCTTTTTACCCATTTCAAGCATTTGTTGGAAAATATATTCAACGATGTAGAGTTTTTAATTTCTAGGGGAATACTATTCCATACAAAAGTTCCAGAATATGATAAGCTCCCTTTGATTAGTTCGTTATATGGCTTAGGTATTATGAAATTTCTAGAATAAAAATTTCTATTATTTACATGTATCTAAACAATATGTTTAAAAGTAACAAGAGGTCAATGACCTTGAAGCTCTACTGATTGATTTTGTTTTCAGGAAGAAGTCGCTACAAACTTGTTTTTTGAAAATCTATTTTTAGCAGTGGCGGCCATCTTGAATTTCCGGCCGACCTGAAATTTTGCTAGGATCAATTAGACATCAAGAGCAACATTCCTGTGAAATTTCATGAAAATCCGTCAAGTAGTTTCAGAGGAGTAGTCGCTACAAGTTTTCATTATATAACTCTATGTAAACAAAGATGGCCGCTGACAGCCATGTTTAACATTGAATCAAAATAATGTTCGACTCGGATAACCATCATGTCATGCTGATAATTTTAGAAAAAGTCCCATATCAATATCACTTATAGTTTTCAAGAAGTAGTCGCTACAAACTTATTTTTTTAAATCTATTTATAGCTGTGGCGACCATCTTGAATTTCTGGCCGATCTGAAATTTTGCTAGGATCAATTAGACATCAAGAGCAACATTCCTGTGAAGTTTCATGAAAATCCGTCAAGTAGTTTCAGACGAGTAGTCGCTACAAGTTTTCAATATATAACTCTATGTAAACAAAGATGGCCACTGGCAGCCATGTTTAACGTCGAATCAAAATAATGTTCGACTCGGATAACCATCATGTCATGCTGATCATTTTAGAAAAAGTCCCATATCAATATCTCTTATAGTTTTCAAGAAGTAGTCTCTACAAACTTATTTTTTAAATATCTATTTTTAGCCGTGGCGGCCATCTTGAATTACCGGCCGACCTGAAATTTTGCTAGGATCAATTAGACATCAAGAGCAACATTCCTGTGAAGTTTCATGGAAATCCGTCAAGTAGTTTCAGAGGAGTAGTCGCTACAAGTTTTCATTATATAACTCTATGTAAACAAAGATGGCCGCTGGCAGCCATGTTTAACGTCGAATCAAAACGATTTTCGACAAGGACCAACATCATGTCATCCTGATCATTTTAGAAAAAGTCCCATATCAATATCTCTTATAGTTTTCAAGAAGTAGTCGCTACAAACTTTTTTTTTAAAAATCTATTTTTAGCCGTGTCGGCCATCTTGAATTTCCGGCCGACCTGAAATTTTGCTAGGATCAATTAGACATCAAAAGCAACATTCCTGTGAAGTTTCATGAAATTCCGTCAAGTAGTTTTAGAGGAGTAGTCGCTACAAGTTTTCATTATATAACTCTATGTAAACAAAGATGGCCGCTGGCAGCCATGTTTAACGTCGAATCAAAACGTTTTTTCGACAAGGACCAACACCATGTCATGCTGATCATTTTAGAAAAAGTCCCATAGCAATATCCCTTAGAGTTTTCAAGAAGTAGTCTCTACAAACTTGTTTTTTAAAAACCTATTTTTAGATTTGGCGTCCATCTTGGATTTCACATCTACATTAATTTTTGCTAGGATCAACTAGACTTCATGGGCAACATTTCTGTAAAGTTTCATGAAAATCCATTAAGTAGTTTCAGAGGAGTAGTCGCTACAAAAAAAAAGTTAACGGACGGACAGACGGACGACGGACACCGCACCACGGCATAAGCTCTGCTGATCTCTGATCAGTAGAGCTAAAAACTTACAGTCCCCTTTCAGTCTGTGAAGTCAGTGAAAACTGTACATATTTTTTAACAGGAACAATTCATTATTGAATTGTCCAATTCTAATTTTTATAATTTCTAGCAACAACAAATTTGTTAAAATAACAAAATTAATGCACAATGACAAACTACCAAATTACACTAACTTACAATAACAAGGTGGCAGATTTCTTTTATCTTTTAAAGCCACTTTGTTCTTTATCAAGCCACTTTGTTCTTTATCAGACTTTTTAACCAAGATATAGAGGATATGAATAACAGATTTTACTTCATCGAGAAGTGTGAAAACTTGAAAATATTGAAGTTTGATCACTTCAAGATAAATGTTCTTTTTATTTTATGCTTTATAATCTAAGTGGTACTGCAGTATGCAGAATAATAAATAAAACGTTGACGTCATTGGCTTAGTATGATGAAATTGCTGTTTTTAATTCCCCATAACTTCTAACTACTTAACCGATTTCAATAATCTATGACTCATTTTCTTAGTCAAGTTATTTCCAATCCAATGATATAACGTTTATAGTAACTTTCAGAAGAAAAAAAGTTCAGGCAGTGAAAAAATATAAAACTATATTTCACACGTATGAAATACCATTTCTATTTCATTGCTAAAATCCACTGTTTCACTGCTAAGCATAAAATAAAGCATTTTCATCTTGATTTCACCTTCACCTTTTATTGTGTTCTTTCTGTTTTTCTTATCTTTTAGATACTCACAACCACATGGCGTGCACTTATGCCCTGCTCATAATCTTTGAAAGTGGGTGTTTCAGTATACATAGATAGATAGATAGATACCTAAGCTGAACTACAAAACTGTTTCAACTCAAGTTGAAGGATGTATGGCAATATTAAAATATTCAACTAAAATTAACATCATGATAAACTAATCCAGTATCACTTTGATAGTGTATATTCAGCTCAAACCTATACTGGTGTAGTTTTATAATATTCTGTCTTGTTCGTTCAATCAGTGTACACCATTACTATTCTGTCTATGCAAATACATCTAAAAATGAAAATATATAAAACTGTAATAAAATGGCTAAAACAAGCAGTCATTTTCACTGGGTGCGTCCTTGCATGAGTTTGCTAAATGTTAAACTCGTCATTGATTGATATTGCAACAAATATTAATCCTTAGTCGAAAATAAGATGTCAGTTGCTATTAAGTTATCATGTAAACAAATTATTCCTGTTTTTACATAGCCACGCAACAACTCATCCCAATCTAATTAAAGAAAACCTTCAAATCAAATGTGACTGTTAGCATAAGTTAAGGACATACCTAAACTTTTTTGGTGGTGCTTTAGCACCGTCAGAGGTACAATGGGGTGTTTCAATGGCATGCTAGGAATGTGACAAACCTAAAGCACAATGCAACACTACACTAGAAGAAGTAGTCTCTCATGCATGCCTTTAATAAATTCGATATTATGTCTTTAATAAATTCGATATTATGTGATCACTGACAGAAAATGATGATGTGTGTTTGCTTACTGTGTAATTTACAAATATTGTCCTTGTGCTTACTGTTTAATTAACAAATATTCTCCTAAGTAAATCCTTAGATTGTTTATGTATTAATAAGCGCTTCTCCGAGATTTTGATTATGACGCATTTGACAGACGATCAGTTGGTGTTTGTAAACAAAAGGCAGCTTAATCATTTGATGACCTAAATAAGAAACAATGTTCAGAATATTAAAAGCCAATTTATTATTTATTTTGGTCATACATACCTATTTTATCAAAATTTCACTAAGTCAACTTTTTATCATCTGTTTAAAAGGTTATAAATCGAGTTAAAAATTGTGCTACAAGCAGACGGTCTGTGTTTATAGAAAATGTATAATGTTACTAAAAATAGAACAGTCAGTGCTCGCTGAAGAGCTTGCTTAGAAAAAAATCTACGGAAGCTAATTCGGGCCATATGAGTTAGCTAAAATATGTTTAAATACGAAGTTGGTAAGGAATATCAATAACCTGAAACATCACTGAATGTAAAAAACAAATCATGGAAGTTATATTTCCACACTTCAATTTCCCATCCATTCCAACACTTACAAAAGCCCATCAGTGCCTTCAGCATCAAAGAACGATCAAAACAATTACATGTAAAATGGACACATGGTTAAAGGGAATTGGCCTGTGTCAAGAAAACATGGGGATATTTGCAATGGCGCACTGTCGAATTTGTTCTAGTTTATCTTGTAAACAAGAGGCCCAAGAGAGCCTGTGGACGCTCTACTGGCTAACATGGCTCTTATAACATCAAAGAAGCGAGTGACTGCCATTTACGTTTTTTTGAAAGTTTCGGGCAAAATATTAACGAGGCAAAATATAGTATTGTTAACTAAATCAAGAGCCTTAATTGCTGTTACTGGTCCGACTGGTCCAACATAGAGCTAAAAAAAAAAAAAATGAATTAAATTTATTTTTTTAAAAAAAGGTGAATTTTTTTTTTAAAAAAGGTGAAAAAAAGAAAAGAAAAAAAAGATGAAAAAAAAAGAAAAGAAAAGAATAATGTAAAAAAAGAAAGTCATAACATCTGGTAAAGTTTGGCAAAGATCTGATGCAAAATGAAGGCCCTATCGTAAGACGAGGCAAATTATAGCATTTTTAACAAAATCAAGGGCCATTACTCCACTCCGCTATTACTGGTCCAATCTGGCTGGTTTTCGAAACTTGACCGAGCTTTCATTGACATTAACAACCTGATAAAGATTGGTAAAGATCGGATGAACAATGAAGCCCCTATCGTCTTAACGAGGCAAAATATAGCATCTTAAACTAAATCAAGGGCCATAACACCGCTGTTACTGGTTCGATATGGCTGGTTTTCGAACCTGTTTGAGCTTTTAACGACAATAACAATCTGATAAAGTTTGGTAAAGATCGGATAAACAATGAAGCCCCTATCGTCTTAACGAGGCAAAATATAGCATTTTTAACTAAATCAAGGGCCATAACTTCGCTGTTACTATTCCGATATAGCTGGTTTTCAAACTTGTCTGAGTTTTCATTGATATTAACAATGTGGTGAAGTTTGGTAAAGATAGGATGAAAAATGAAGGCCCTATCGTCTTAACGAGGCAAAATAAAGCATTTTTAACTCAATCAAGGGCCATAACTCCGCCGATACTGATCCGATCTGGCTGGTTTTCGAAATTGTCCGAACTTTCATTGATAGTAACAATCTGGTAAAGTCTGGTAAAGATCGAGTGAAAGATGAAGGCCCTATCGTCTTAACAAGGCAAAATATAGCATTTTTAACTAAATCAAGGGCCAAAACTCCGCTGATACTGGTCCAATCTGGCTGGTTTTCAAAAATGTTTGAGCTTTCATTGATATTAACAATGTGTTAAAGTTTGGTAAAGATTAGATAAAAATTGAAGGCCCTATCGTCTTAACGAGAAAAAGTTAACGGACGGCGGACAACACGTCATCCCATAAGCTCTGCTGGTCTGGTCTTCGACCAGTAGAGCTAAAAAGCTGAAATTTGAGTTTTTTCAATAATCTGAAATGCACGTGTCAATTTTGCCTATTTCTTGTCTGAAATCTTATTAAAGCAAATCTTCCAATCAAATATTGTGAAAATCAAAATAGTGCTCAATCAACTTAATTGCATAAACAGGAATCAGCAAACAGACGACAGATGAACAAAGACAACAGACAACAGGCCATCATATCAGCTAGCTGGCCATTGGCCAGTATATATAAATATAATTTTTACGTGTCTTTGTCTCATTTTTACTCACTACATGACTGTATCAATGCATTCCCAGTGAAATAGTGGATTTTATGATTAAAATAAAACCTTATATTTTCATTGTTTATATTTCACACTCAAAATGACGTCATGTAACTGTTGAATGTATTGGCGTCATTGTTTTGGCGCATTATATTTTTTCTGAATAAATTTCCAGGTTTTGGGTATATAATAAATAGAATATCTGCTGGTTCGTCGTGAATATAGGATTTATATTTATCTCGAAGTGAGTTCTCGATGAAAATAAATAATATATTCACCCAAAACAAACAATTTTTTAATATCCTCTATATACTCATCAACTATTAGTAATGTAGTAATATACACTCAAGAGATATGAAAACGCAACACGGGAATTTCTGCTATATATTGTATGTACACTATGGTGCTTTTAATCAAATGGTACATGACTACGTAAGACCTTTCCTTTTGGTAAAAATACTAAAACAACAAATAATACAGCAAATAGTATTCCTTCAAAGTTTCATTATTGACAGAGTACGCGTTTGGCTCAAGCATGATGGCAAACATAGGATGCAAATCTTTGCAAACTATTTACGTTAAATACAATACTGAACTGGCTCAGTTTTTAAAAGAGCAAATTCATCATTTATGAAGTTCTTGTTACAAGGTGTAGTGTGATTAAAACGTCTACAACATCACAGTTGTCTCCTTTCTCTAATTAACTGCAATTTTTTTTTACAAAACATCTTCGGATTTCTTTGGAATATTATGTGCAATTAATTGTGCAGTATATACAATATATAGCGGTGATTCCCGTGTTGCGTTTTCATTTCTCTTCAGTGTAGTTATAACAAAATAATTGGATTTAATAACTATACTTTAGAAATTATGAGTTGCTAAATAGTTGTGTTAAAAACTTGTTTATGCCGCTGCAAATGTTTTAAGAATCAATATAAGTGATAATAGTTTAACACTGAATTTATTGTTTTACAAATTCACACAGAGAAACTCTGTCTTATTGATTTCTCGTTACAAATCCATTATTTCAACTAGTATTACACTGTCTACAAGAATAATATTTTCATACCAAACTCGGTCACGCATTATGAATATACAGACAGAACTTTACAATTAGCGACTGCCACTAGATCTTAAACATACTAGGAATGTCAATCATGTTTAAAATAAAAGATCATTCATTCTTGATTACATGTAAATCAGAACAGAATTGGGCATTTTACAGTGCACCAACACAAAAAGGTTATATGGCGCCAACAGGAATGAAAATTCAAGCCTTACTCCACATTTACATCTAGATAAAACATGCAGAATGGGCCAAGAACCTTCTTCTCACCTGCAGAATTGCAGAGTTTCTGCAAAGTCTCTTGTAAACTCTCCATCTTTCTCTAGAGCAAAGATTATTTTTTGTGCCACCACTCTAGTAGCACCTGAAACAACACTTGGATCACAATGAAGACCTTTAATGAACGTGACAAATATGACATTTCCTTCTGCCTGGATAAGCAGTGGTCCTATTCTTGCCCCGGAACTACACAGTGCATGTAAATAAGGAAAAAACAAAAAATGTGGAAATTTCACAAAAAAAAAAAGTTTTTCCGAGCAGAAACCGTTTTTTTCTCTATTTTTAGTTTTCTATTTTTAGTAACAGTGACTTTGAACTTTACCTCAGTGACCCCAAAATGCAATCCTAAGCTTCCTTTCCATATAAGGAGTTTTGTTCCAATATCTCATTCCAAACTAAAGTTATTGAGCTGAGCAGAAACTGTTTTTCTATTTTTAGTAAGAGTGACCTTGACCCCAGTGACCCCAAATGCAATCCCAAACTTCCTTCTGATATAAGTTACCTACACAGCAAGTTTCAAACCTTTGCCTCTCACTGCCGCGGGTTCGAGCTTGCGATTCTTACAGATGCAGGGAGGTGTACAGTACTGGTTCTACCTACTCCATTATAAAAAATCAACCGTCATATATAACCTTGCCTGTGTTGAAAATGACGTACAACACAATACAAACAAACAAAATCATTCTAATATGTCATTCCTTACTTAAGTTATTGAGGGGAAACCATTTTTCTATTTTTAGTTACAGTGACCTTGACCCCATGATCCCAAATACAATCCCAAGCTTCCTTTCAATATAAGCTACCTACCCTGGATGTTTCATCGCAATACCTCATTCCTAACAAGCAAATTCAATAAATTGATATCCCCGTCGAGTAGTTATTGAGGGGAAACCGCCTTTCTATTTTTAGTAACAGTGACCTTGACCAAAGTGATCCCAAATTCAATCACAAGCTTCCTTTCCATATAATCTACCTACCCTGCAAATTTAATCGCAATACCTCATTCCTAACAAGCAAATTCAATGAATTGATATCCCCCGCTGAATGATGCATTATCCTCGAGTGGAAGAAATGTGTTTGCATTTTCTTAATTAGTACAAATCATGACCTTGAGCCTTCATAAATTTGAATATCTACTAGATATAGGTATTTTTGAAATTCATCACCATAGTAGATTTGAAAACCATTTTAAGGCACTGACTTTTATAGTGGGAATACAGGGGTGTAATATTTTATAGTGGGACTACAGGGTATGTAATATTAATAGCAAGTGTGTATAATATAGTAATAAATGTAATACATAAAAGAAATATAGAATTGTATATCAATGATTACTTTTTAATTATCTGGCCACGTGATATTTATCAATCTGATTACTTCTCATTATGACGGCTAATATCAGATGATCTTGTTATTTCGGGGGGGAGGGATGTATTTGGTTCAAGTTTGGCTAGCTTAAAAATAAATCCAACTTTCATTGATATATAAACACTCAAACCAAGTTTGACATGTGACCCAGGGACAGAGCCAAATTTGACCCCAGTGTCACCATTTGAACAAACTTGGTAGAGGACCATAAGTCGAGTATAAATACAAAATATTAAACTGATGGCTCTTGTAGTTTCAGAGAAGATTTTTGAAGTTCTTCGCTATAACTCTATGTAAAACTGATCCAACAAGGGCCCCTAAGCTCACAATTAAAGAAAATATGAACCCATGAACCAAGGTTTCTTATTAGAAAAAAAAAAAAAAACATTTTTTTTTTAAAATTATTGTGTTTTTTTATAGAAAATTTGAACCCATGAACCAAGGTTTCTCATGATAAAAAGGAAATAATAAAAAAAAAACAAAGAAGAAAAATACACCTCCAATTTTTTCCTGAATACTTCAAGGGGACATTTATCAATTTAACGGCAATAACTCTGGCGTTACTAGAACGATTCCGAAATAAATTTTCCGCGTCACATCCCACTATTGGGATAAACATTATAATGAAATTTAATGAAAATCAAACAAGCGGTTATCAAGATATTGCTGTGGACAAACAGAATTAAGCAATTTTTATCAATTACATGGCAATAACTTCGGCGTGACTAGAACGATTCCGAAATAAATTTGCTGCGTCACATACCACTATTGGGATAAACATTATAATGAAGTTTTAATGAAAATCAAACATGCGGTTATCAAGATATGGCTGTGAACAGACAGAATTAAGCAATTTTTATTAATTAAAGGGCAATAACTCGGAAAAACATAGCGGTGTCTCATCTCACTATCAGGATACACATTATTACCAAGTGTAATGAAATCCAACCTGCAGTTATGAAGCTATGGCTCCGGACGGACGGAAGATGATCACGAATCAGTATTTATGTGGCTACCCCTTTGTTCACTCTTTTGTTCTTATAGCCATGCAAAATAATTTTTAGCCACATAACAGAATTTGAATTGGGGTTTTAAGGCGCACCAACACATGAAAAGGTTATATGGCGCCTAACAGGCATGAACATGCCAGGCTCATCTTCCATGTACATCGAGATAAAATATGGAAAATGGGCCTAAAACCTTCCCACCCTGAACTGCAGAGTTGCTGCAAATTCTATCGTAGAAACTCCATTTACGCTGGAGCCACGTTATTGTTTTCCTGCCACTGCTCTTTTGATACGAGCGAGATAGCACCTGAAACAATGCAGGGATCATGATGAAGACCTTTAATGAACATGAACAAAAAATGATAAAATGAACATGAATTTGGGGGGATTCTACCCCTCTGCCTACCCCTCCAAAGGGATCTGCAGTGACCCTATTCTTTGCCCCGTGACCAATCGGGGGCCCCCGGGAACCTCACGGGTCCCACATAACAGAAACAGAATGAATAGCATCTATTGTTCTCTATTGTTCCCTAACCCTAACCCTAGCAACCTAAGTACTGATTCGTAAGCTCGGATGGACAGACAATGTCAAATTAATATATCCCTCCGCCTCTAGCGGAGGATATTAAAAAAAAAGCTACACGTGCGATGTTATCCAAATTATTTCTTAAGGTAATCTTGCAAATTTTGAGTATATCACAGTGTTGTTTGATTGGAAAATGGACTTTTAATCTCCCACTCCCAAATTCAGGAATTCATTACTGTAATGGTTCACTTGGGCGTTTATTCAAGAACGTAAGGTATACAATATAGAACAAACTATTCTCTTAACACAAATTAGATTGAAACGAGTTACACCAAACACGAGATATGGTATGCTCTATACAATTTCATTTCAAGCAGAAGTAAAACAAGAGCTGACAGCACGCTCGATGTTTCAAGGCCTTGTCAATTTATTAGGTTACTAAGTTGAAAAAGGGGCAAAATTCTGTAAAAGTCATAACAGAGTTATGGCACGTGTTTGTACGAGTTTCTCTTATGATAGAGAATACGTGTAAAGTTTCTGTTAAGCAGTTTCTCAGATTTGAGCTTACCAAAAAAGGTTAACGAAGAAATTAAGTACAAAAAGGGGCATAACTTTGTCAAAATAGGTTGCAGAGTTATGTGACTTGCGCGAAGCATGTTATCTATTTATACTGAATACATATGTGAAGTTTTATCGAGTTCTTACCAGGCAGTTTCAGATAGAACCTTACCAAAAAAAGGTTAGCTAAGAAATTGACTAGGTACAAAAGTTAAGTGACTTGTGCATGACATGTTAGCTATTTATACTGAATACATGTGAAATTTTATTTTGTTCTGCCAGGCGGATTCTGAGATAAAAGGTTAACCAAGAAATTTATTAAGTATAAAAAGGGGCATAACTTCATCAAAATAGTTTGCAAAGTTATGTGACTTATGCCTGATCTATCTATACTGAATATATGTGTGAAGTTTAACGGAGTACTGTCAGATGGTTTCTGAGATATGAGCTTACCGAAAAAGGTTAACCAAGAAAGTAACTAAGTATAACTAGAAGAGTGTTCCACCTCTTGAGTCGCCTGCCGTGTGCTTATTTCAGCAAGAACAATCTAACGTTAAAGTTTGAGGACAAGTTCTGAGCTTGGTTAGGTTGCAGGTTAAAGTTTTATGAAAGGGGCGTAACTCTAGCAAAATGAAAGTCTGAGTTATTGAACATGATTGTGTAACAACATTCCTTGGGTTAAGATGAAGATGTGTGTGAAATTTCATGAACATAGATCAAATACTGTTTAAGTTATGGCCAAGGTTAGGTTGTAGGTTAAAATGTGACAAATGGACAACGACAAAGTGAACCCTAAGTGTCTGTCATGCTAAGCAGTCGACTCAAAAAAGGGCATAACTTTAGAAAAGCTTGCGCGTGGCATATTATCTATCTGTACTGAATACATGTGTGAAGTTTCATTGAATTCTGTCACAGTTTCTGAGGTACGAGCTTACTGAAAAAGGTTAACGGTAATGGTAATGCAGATGCCTTATGCCGGGGCGAGCAGAATAGATTGCCTTTTCTATGAAAAGTCAAGTAAAATATGAATGTAATACATGAAAGCAATGTGAGAATATTAGCAAAAATATAACTTTAACATTTTGCTGAAAGCAGACCTAGCCAATTATGCCGTAGCGGCACCCCGATCTCTTAACTTTTGAAATCGACATGCCGCGATCCCTTAATCTGACCGCGACCCTTTAAACCCGGGCCGTGATCCCTTAAAAGTGGGTCAAAACATTCATATCCCAGTGTTAATTAATGACATATCTGACCAAATAACGCCTTGAGGTATAAACTCCTTGAGCTATAAACTCCTGACTTACGTAAACATACGTCCTTAGCTCCTGATTGGAGTGTTTTCATAAGGATTAGAGGGGCAGAGCTTACCTAAAAAGGTTAACGAAGAAATTGACTAAGTACAAAAAGAGGCCGATGGATGCTCCCAAAAATGTATCAACTTGTCGTATGGTCGGTGAAATTTCCTTTGATGAATGCATAGCATTAAATCGTGTAATTCAGGATAAAACAAAGGGGCGGCGCTGTACCATACTCTAAGTACACCATAATACAAAACAGATAAGAGTCTGTCTCAACCCGTTGGTTATTTAAAAACATAGATGGGCTACATTTTATCGTATGGCCATGCATCACTCAGTAGTATTCAATTTGAAAGCAATATGTATTAGTTTTTCAGTTATGCTCCCTCTATAATAATGTGAAGTTTCATTGCAGTCGAATTAGTAGTTTTTGAGTCATTCTCCGGACAAGAATTATAAGTATAAAATTACAAAAGGCAATAACTTTTAATTTGAATTGAGCTCGAGTTATGGTTATTGTGCTCTACACTTCCTCTCATTGACTAAAGTTTCCATGACCAGTCCCATTTGAGATGTGCTCTGGACAAGTAATAAAAGTAATTTTGCAACTTTGTAAGAGACAGCAGACAAATGCGAAACTTCCAAGTGTGTGACCTTGACCTTGTGGTCACAGGTGATCAGAAATATGACGGAATGTTTTTATACAACGTTAGTTATCAACAAATAAAATACGAAAGTAATTCCTGAAAGCTTTTTCGACACCCGGACGGACAGACGCACAAGGCCAAAACAGTATAGCCCCCGTCAATTTTTGGCAATGCATATGAAAAGAAAGATATTATGGTAGCTTACCTACTTTTTTTCCTATATACAGTAGACTAAAACGGTCACATTCACCGAGTCATTTACGACGGATTTAAATAAATGCAGTTAAGTCCGATATGTTTCATACTATACATACTATAAATATATTATTCCATCATCTTAAAAATAATCAGGCAGACAGTATTATATAAATAATGCAACATCTTGAAAAGGTCAAACAGGCGATATTCCAATCCTTAATGTTTTTATAAATAAGTCTGCTGACATGTTTTGTTCTATTAGTAACAAAACATAAAACACACCATTCACCCAATTACAAAACACAGGGGACATTTGTGTTTAATGATCAATTCCTGGTTTTCAGACACTCTCATCTGTTAGACAATTATCAAAGATACAGACAAACTGCCTAAGTATTTTTCTCTTATTGATTTGCTTCTACCGGTAAGTCGAGAAACACGACAAGATGATTTGTTACCTTACAGCAGTATTATAGCAGTAAAAAGTAAACATAAATAGCCTTGCAAGTTGTTAGAAATTGATGATATTTAAGGAAACCAACCCGCCTAGTAATAGCAAAATTTCAAAGGCACAATATAAACGGTAAACAGCCAGGCCAAACCCTGAAACTGGAATGTTGAATTAAGAGTTACTTGTAATCCGCACATATACATTATTGTATGAACTGAACACCTGGATAGAGTTCTGATTAACGGTTTTGTAGTGTAATTTTGCTGTTATTTGGTGGGTTAGTTTCTTTAATCATTGAACAAATGCAAGCTAAGTAGAAAAACTAACAGGACACTATGTTTTTAAAAAATAAAAAAATAAATAAAACTACAGCAGCTGTCGCCTTTTATGGGTGACAAATATACCCCCGCTACCAGTCCCCTCCATTCCCCACCCTACCGTTTGAGGATTGAGTGGAATGGGATTTTCATGATCAGGTAAATTATGGTTGCTTTGACCTACTGAACTCAAAACCAATGGGTGCCATCTTTTCACCACAGGCAGTCAACCTATTAAGTTTCATGAGATTTGCTTCAGGAGGAGAGGAGTTATGAGGCGGACATGGTTTTTCATTATCGGTTGCTGGTGACTTTGACCTTTGACCTCAAAATAAATAGGGGTCGTCTTCTCACCACATCAGTTCACCAATCAAGTTTCATGAGCTTTGCTACAGGGGAAAAGGAGTTATGGAGCAGACAAGGTTTTTCATTATCGGATGCCGGTGACCTTTGACCTACTGACCTCAAAATTACACATGGTCGTCCTCTCACCACAGGCAGTTTACCTATGAAGTTTCATGATATTTGCTTCAGGGGGAGAGGAGTTTTGGAGCGGACATGGTTTTTCATTATCGGGTGCTGGTGACCTTGACCTACTGACCTCAAATTCAATAGGGGTCGTCCTCCCACCACAGGCAGTTCACCTATGACGTTTCATGAGATTCGCCTCAGGGAGAGAGGAGTTATGGTGCGGAAAAGGTTTTTCATTATCGGGTCCCAGCAGTTTACCTATGAAGTTTCATGAGATTTGCCTAAGGGGAGAGGAGTTATGGTGCAGACAAGGTTTTTATTATCAGGTCCCAGTGACCTTGACCTTTGACCGTATGACCTAAAAATCAATAGGGGTCTTCCTCTCATCACAGGCAGTCCACCCATGAAGTTTTATGAGATTTGCTTCAGGGGGAGGAGTTATGGAGCAGACAAGGTTGCATCTACAGACGGACGGACAGGGTGAAACCAGTATACACGCCTAAACTTTGTTTAGCGGGGGTATAAAATTTGCCTTGTGTCCCTTTAACATTTTATGCTTGTCCAAATTAAATTTTCTACCTGTTCTGTACCAGATATCAACAAATTACACAGCATACACAGCAGAGCTGTAGATAATTTTGACTAGAATGAGTATTTACTCATCAGATTCAAAATGAAGGAGTAAAAAGGAACCTGTTCAAAATCAAAATCAAAGTAAAAATTCCTTTACATAGTTTATGCTTTAAAAATGGACGTGAATTAATACATTTAAAAGAAACTATTCTGAATAAATGTGGTTGTTTCCCCCACCCCCTCCCCACCTACTCCGAGTACTGAATACTCTCTACTTTAGAGCTGAGTACTGAATACTATTCAACAAGGATAACCGGAGTACTGAATACTATTTTAACCCTTGCAGTGGGTACTGAATACTCTCTAAATCTGCCCTGAGTAGTGCATACCAAAAGGGTGGGAAACAGCCCCATAAATGAAAGCTAATTAAAAACAGAAGAAACACTGTATGACCTTAATATTAGACACATGCTTGGAACAATTTTCATAATGTAAATATGGAATAAACTGTTCCACTGGACAATACATAAAAATACTAGAAAATTGTCCAAGGGACACGAATGCCCCGCTACAGGGTTATCGGTTGCTTACAAAATGGAGTAACAAAATGTTGTGTAATATTAAAAGGCAAGTTAAATTGACCTGATTTGGGTAAAAATAATGGTGCAATATAGATGAGTGTATGAAGTTTAATTACTGTAAGGCTTTTGGTACCTTATGTAACTGACTTAATAATCAAGAGGGCCAAGATGACCCTAAATCGATCAAATGAGTACTGGCCCATTATCAAACTTCTTCAAAATATTATGGTCATATACAATCTGTGCAAATTTGGTTAAGATTGTTCAAGAAATGTGGCCTCTGTTGTGTTAACAACATTGATAAAAAGACTCTTGACAAAGTCTGGTAAAGATCTAATACAAAATGAAGGTGCTAGAGTGTAACCCCTATGGCAGGGTCAAATGTGACCCCAGGGCTACATGCAATATATGAGAGCTGTGTGCCTCGTGGTTTCAGAGATTTTCCCTATATATATATATATATATATATATATACAGGTCTATGTAAAACATGTGACCCCTGGGGCAGGGCCAAATGGTGAACCTAGCCAAATGTGACCCCAGGGTCACCATTTGAATAAACTTGGTAAAGGACCATAAGCTCATAGTAAATGCAAAATATTAAACCTCTGGCTCTTGTAGTTTCAGAGATTTTTTTAGATTTTTACTATATATAAATCTATGTAAAACTGTGATGCCCGGGACGGGGCCAAATTTGACCCCAGATTCACTATTTGAACAAAATTGGTAGAGGACCACAAGCTTATAGCAAATGCAAAATACTAAACCTCTGTCTGTTGCAGTTTCAGAGAAGAAGATTTTTTACAAGTTTTTCCCTATACAAGTCTATGTAAAAGTTAGTATGATAATGGACCTTTGGATACGCCCAGAACGATACATACGAAATACTGCAGTCTCGGTTTGATTGAGACTGTTCATCAGTGGTATTGAAATATGCTAGCTACCGCTCACGCCCTCTAGCCCCAGGTTGAGCAGAACTCAATATTCATAAAAATCAACAGTACAGAATTTTAACCATCCCGAAGATGGAAAGCATAATATGGCGGTGGATATAGCAATATTTGTATCTTTATTTCATCCCCTATATCCAGCGGCGTATGGTCCAAGGATCTAATAAAATTGTATGCCCCAAAAAGCGAAATAAACAAAAAGGAATTTAGTTGGGAGCAGCGGTTATGAAGCCTGCGTATCAGAAGTAATTGAATTGGATTTTTTATAGTCGCACCAACAGCTAAGGTCATATGGCGACTTTCCAGCTTCCATTGGTGGAGGAAGACCCCAGGTGCCCTTCCGGGCAATTTTCGTGCACGGGCGGGCAACTGGGTAACTGGGTAGAACCACCGACGTTCCCAAGCCAGCTTGATAGCTTCCTCACATAAAGATTCCTAGGCCCCTGAGGGATCGAACCTACAGCGGTGAGGGGCAAATGATTGCACTGCTGTTTTAGAAAAATCGCGGCCAACATTTGGAGTTGTGGGTGGGGTAAAAAATAAATAATTTTACTCTTACTTTCTCAATATTGTTATGTTTTATATACATTTATAGAAGAAATATAATCTAAAAGGCACCTTTTTCACCTTTATCTGTGAAAATAAATTACCCCAGAGACACCCACTTGTCGTGAATTGGTGCGTAACACATGTTAGCAAATTATTTTGCACACCCTGTTTGCATATTAGTACACCCAGTTCTTGAATTTCTGCCAAATACACTGCCCCAGGGTCACCATTTAAACAAACTTGGTAAAGGACCATAAGCTTATAGTAAAAGCAAAATATTAAACCTCTGGCTCTTGTAGTGTAGTTTCAGAGCAGAAGACTTTAATTTTTGATTTCTTATATGTTTAACTCGGTAATGGACCATTAGCTGATGCTACTTGTAATATATGAGAGCTCTCTGCCTTGTGGTTTCCAGAAAAGAAGATTTTTTAAAGTTTTCCCCTAGATATAAGTCTATGAAAAACATGCAAAATCTCACAGCCATTTTTGACCCCATGGACTTCATTTGAACAAATTTGATAGTCTAGGCATTGGCGATCATTTTAAAAGAAAAACTGTCGAAATCTGTCCAGCGGTTCTTGAGACGTTTTTTTAAGGTTTCGACCATAATTATAAGGTAATGGCGGCCATTTTGGATGTCGTGCTGACCTATTTTAACAAATCTAAAAAACATTCATCTTATGATCATCCATGTTAGTGGTCAAAATTGGCCAAGCGGTTTCCGAGGAGAAGTTGCTTGAAGCAAAAGTTAACGACAACGGACGAAGAGTGATCCCAATAGATCACCTGGAGCCCAGGTGATCTAAAAATGTCAATGTAAAATTTTAATGTAAATTAACAGTGTAAAAAGTAGGTCAATGTCATTTATATTGACCTGATTTGGGTAGGAACATATTGCTGTCATACAGAAGTGTGTAAAAGTTTAAAAGCTGTACTTCTTCTGGTATCAGAGTAGGGTAGGTTTCACTGGGAACCGGTATTTACCCATTTAAAAAAAAAAACGTTACCCTTATCGGTATTTGGAAAAATGTGTCTACCTTATTTTGAAGCTGTTCTGGCAGCGAATAAGCTCCAAATCGCAATGAACTATCAGCGTGTCATCATTTTGTTTAAATATTTACACCTAGCAAGCGATTCACTGGCATCATTTTGCTGTGTAGTACCTAGCAATTTAATCGAGAAACCACGTCTATTTATAGAACGTAATTTACACGCTTCATGGACATGGAATTGAATTGAATGTTGTTTCAAAATATGAGAGTCCAAGGGACTCATTAAAGCAGATTTCAAAATGAATCACTGTTTTACCAATTGATCAAATCTAAGAAAACCTAGTATACATATCGTTGTTCAATTTATTTGTTTTGGGAAAGTATTTAAGATAGCTTGCTATTTCAAAGATGAGTCGAAAGACAATTCTGTATTCTATACAGTGATTTGGTTTTAGCTTTACTAACAAGAGGTCAATGACCTTGAAGCTCTACTGATTGATTTTGTTTTCAGGAAGAAGTCGCTACAAACTTGTTTTTTGAAAATCTATTTTTAGCAGTGGCGGCCATCTTGAATTTCCGGCTGACCTGAAATTTTGCTAGGATCAATTAGACATCAAGAGCAACATTCCTGTGAAGTTTCATGAAAATCCGTCAAGTAGTTTCAGAGGAGTAGTCGCTACAAGTTTTCATTATATAACTCTATGTAAACAAAGATGGCCGCTGACAGCCATGTTTAACATTGAATCAAAATAATGTTCGACTCGGATAACCATCATGTCATGCTGATAATTTTAGAAAAAGTCCCATATCAATATCACTTATAGTTTTCAAGAAGTAGTCGCTACAAACTTATTTTTTTTTAATCTATTTTTAGCCGTGGCGGCCATCTTGAATTTCTGGCCGATCTGAAATTTTGCTAGGATCAATGAGACATCAAGAGCAACATTCCTGTGAAGTTTCATGAAAATCCGTCAAGTAGTTTCAGACGAATAGTCGCTACAAGTTTTCAATATATAACTCTATGTAAACAAAGATGGCCACTGGCAGCCATGTTTAACGTCGAATCAAAATAATGTTCGACTCGGATAGCCATCATGTCATGCTGATCATTTTAGAAAAAGTCCCATATCAATATCTCTTATAGTTTTCATGAAGTAGTCACTACAAACTTATTTTTTAAAAATCTTTTTTTAGCCGTGGCGGCCATCTTGAATTTCCGGCCGACCTGAAATTTTGCTAGGATCAATTAGACATCAAGAGCAACATTCCTGTGAAGTTTCATGAAAATCCGTCAAGTAGTTTCAGAGGAGTAGTCGCTACAAGTTTTCATTATATAACTCTATGTAAACAAAGATGGCCGCTGGCAGCCATGTTTAACGTCGAATCAAAACGATTTTCGACAAGGACCAACATCATGTCATGCTGATCATTTTAGAAAAAGTCCCATATCAATATCTCTTATAGTTTTCAAGAAGTAGTCGCTACAAACTTATTTTTTAAAAATCTATTTTTAGCCGTGGTGGCCATCTTGAATTTCCGGCCATCCTGAAATTTTGCTAGGATCAATTAGACATCAAGAGCAACATTCCTGTAAAGTTTCATGAAAATCCGTCAAGTAGTTTCAGAGGAGTAGTTGCTACAAGTTTTCATTATATAACTCTATGTAAACAAAGATGGCCGCTGGCAGCCATGTTTAACGTCGAATCAAAACGATTTTCGACAAGGACCAACATCATGTCATGCTGATCATTTTAGAAAAAGTCCCATAGCAATATCCCTTAGGGTTTTCAAGAAGTAGTCGCTACAAACTTGTTTTTTAAAAACCTATTTTTAGATTTGGCGGCCATCTTGGATTTCACATCTACATGAATTTTTGCTAGGATCAACTAGACTTCATGGGCAACATTTCTGTAAAGTTTCATGAAAATCCATTCAGTAGTTTCAGAGGAGTAGTCGCTACAAAAAAAAAGTTAACGGACGGACGGACAGACGGACGGACGGACAGACGGACGACGGACACCGCACCACGGCATAAGCTCTGCTGATCTCTGATCAGTAGAGCTAAAAATGAACTAAATAACAAAAAATACGTTCGTTTGACCGTATGTGAAACTGCGGCAGTGATGTGACTCGGCAAATTAAAAAATATATATATACATATCGTTGCCGATTTGTTTATTTTTGGAAAAGTTTTTAAGTTAGCTGGCTAATTCAAAGACACGTTAAGAGCTAATTCTTTCTTCTATAAAGCTTTACTAAAAACGACCTAAATAAAAAGAATATCTGTTTGTTTATCCGTAATAATTCGAAACTGCGAAAGTGACGTGACACGACAAATTGTTAAAATATATATATATATTCAGATCGTTGCTGATTTGTTTCTTTTGGGAAAAGTGTTTAAGCTAGCTGGCGAAATCAAATACGAGCTGCGAGATTATTCTTTATTCTATAAAGTGACTTCTGTTTTAACGTTAATCATCGTAAACGAAATAAATAAGATGACCGTATGTGAAACTGCGACAGATCACGTGACTCGACAAATTGTACATATGCATGCATAATGATACATTTAAGTACATAAGTTAGCTGGCTCATTAGGTAACTCGACTTGATTTTGGCTTCAGTTGTCTTGTTTAATTAAACTATGATGATCGTGTTAATCTTGTTAGGTCTAAAAAAAAAAAATTGTGTGGTTCGGGTAACATGTTCAAAATTGGTAGGTAGGGTAGGTCTTTTTTTTTAAGGATTGTTTTTTATGAACGCAAAGAAGATGCACTGAATTATGTACTATAATTACTGTGACTTAATATTGATATTTTTTTATTTTTTTTTTCGAAATGGACCAAAAAAACGTCAGGGTCAGCGGGTATTCGTAGGTAGGGTCGGGTGACCCGAACCACACAATTTGTTTTTTTAGGCCGTATGTACAATCACAGATATATATTAGGTATGTGGTTCAATATAAACAGGATATTCATTTAGTAGTATATTGTTCCATTTTGCACGCCTGGCCTTCTAATTCACACTGTTTGATACCGAATATACAGTACGGTCAACGTGTCTGTGTCGGCATTTGTATTTTGATACAATTCAGTTGTGTGTCAATAAACAGGATGTAATAATCGGTGGAATGCTTTCCTTTTTTGTTATTACACCCTTCCACCCCTAAGTCAAACCGAATATACAAGGTGGTCGTGCGCGGTATTTCGGCATATTGTCCCCTTAACAATCCTTAGAAGGGCAGGGTTTTTGACATTAACTTGTCCGCTTGTCCGATGCCATGCAGATTCTATTGGGGACAAGTTAATAGTCCCAGGTGACCTGTCTGACGGACACCTAAATTTTATATCAAACAATTAATTTTACATCTTTAAAAATGGAAAATCGCGAGTGAAAAATGTGTCAAGACATCGTCGAGCACCTTATAAATGATGAATACAAACTCTCTTGTTTTTATTGGTTGAGGCGTGACTTTCTTGTAATTACGAGAAAAAAAGACTGAATTCGCTCACTTCCGTATATCATCGAAAATACTACTCCTAGGTATTTCCAAAGATACAAACGTTGATTCGATGGGTTTGGTTTATTTGCCCCGGCCAAGTACCGCCTAAACCGTAACAAATATCGGAAATGGATTGATTTTAAACATATTTTTGTTTAAATTTTGTAGTTAAATATAACAATATTTTGTAATTAATTGCGTGCATATCGTACAAACTCGCTCATTTTCGTAGATCATCGGAATAACGAGCAGCATGCTGGTTCTATGGGCGCCGCCATTGTTTATTACACATAGGTGAACCCACATGACCGAAAAGTAGTATTCAAGTTGGTGTCTATTCCTTTCCGATATTATTTTTAAAACAAGAGGCCCAAGAGGGCCTGTGGACGCTCTACTGGCTCAAGATAAAGTTTATGTATAAGGGGCCATAAGTCTTTCAAACATTCAACCAGAACATGGCAATGACAGGTGCAACTAGGCTTAGTACTGATCATCCTCGCCAAGATTCACTGAAATCTGGCAAAGAGTTCAGAAGAGACTAACCAGAACAAAGTTTGTGTATTAAAACATTTAAAGGGTCAAAACTCTGCCAAAAATCATTCAACCGAAATATGGCGATGATATGCATAACCAGGCTTGATACTGATCATCATTGTCAAGTTTCGTCTGTATCCAGCCAGGGGTTCAGGAGAACTAGCCCAGATAAAAATTGTGGTATCAAAATCATTTAAAGGGCCATAACTCTGCCAAATATCTGTAAACCGAAACATGACGATGACATGCACAACTAGGCTTGGTGCTGATTATCCCTGCAAAGTTTCATTGAAATCTGGCGAGCAGTTCAGGAGAAGTAGATCAGAACAAAGTTTGTGTATTAAAACATTTAAAGGGCCGTAACTCCACCAAAAATCATTCAACCGGAACATGGCTATGATTTGCACTACTACACATAGAATTGATCATCCCTAAAAAGTTTTGTTTAATCCGGCCAGGGGTTCAAGAGAACTAGTCAGAACAAAGTGTGTGTATTAAAACATTTAAAGGGCTATAAGTCCGCCAAAATCTTTCAAGTGGAACACGGTGTCTATGTACAACTAGGCTTGGTACTGATCATCCCTGCAAAGTGTCAAATGAAGGCCCTTTCATTTTAATGAGGCCAAGATATAGCATATTTCAGAAATTCAAGGGCCATGACTCCGATGTAAATGGTCCAATGTGAATGTTTTTCGAACTTGTCCAAGCTTTCATTGATATTAACAATCTGGTAAAGTTTTTTAAAGATCGGATGAAAGATGCCTTATCGTCTTGAGGCAAAATATAGGATTTTAACTAAATCAAGGGCCATAACTCCACTGTTACTGGTCCGATCTGGCTGGTTTTCGAACTTGACCGAGCTGTCATTGATATTAACAGTCTAGTAAAGTTTCATAAAGATCGCATGAAAAATAAAGGCCCTATCGTCTTAACGAGGCAAAGTATAGCATTTTTAACTAAATCAAGGGCCATAACTCATCTCTTATTGGTCCGATCTGGCTGGTTTTTGAAATTGTCTGAGCTGTCATGGATATAAACAATCAGGTAAAGTTTTGTAAAGATCAGATGAAAGATGAAGGCCCTATCGAATTAACGAGGCAAAATATAGCATTTTTAACTAAATCAAGGGCCATAACTCATCTGTTACTGGTCCGATCTGGCTGGTTTTTCGAAATTGTCTGAGCTGTCATTGATATAAACAATCAGGTAAAGTTTTGTAAAGATCAGATGAAAGATGAAGGCCCTATCGAATTAACGAGGCAAAATATAGCTTTTTTAACTAAATCAAGGGCCATAACTCTGCTGTTACTGGTCCGATCCAGCTAGTTTTCGAACTTGTTCTAGCTCTCATTTATATAAACAAGCTGGTAAAGTTTGGTAAAGATTGGATGATAGATGAAGGGCCTATCATCTTAATGAGGCAAAATATAGCAATTTTAACTAAATCAAGGGTAATAACTCCGCTGTTAATGATCCGATCAAGCTGGTGTTCCCAATTGTCTGAACTGTCATTGATATTAACAATCTGTGCAAGTTTGGTAAAAATCAAATAATAAATGAAGGTGCTAGAGTGTTCACAAGGCTTAATATACCATTTTTCAGCAAAACAAGGGCCATAACTCCGGTGAAATTATTTCGATCTTGCCGGTTTTCGAACTTGTCCGAGCTTTCATTGATATAAAGACACTGGCAAAGTGAAGTAAAGGTCCGATTAATATTCAAGGCCCTAGAGTGTTCACAAGGCAGAAAATAGCATTTTTGAGAAAAAACAAGGGCCATAACTCCGGTGTTACTGATCCGATTTGGCTGGTTTTTGAACTTGTCCCAGCTTTCATTGATATTAACAATCTGTGCAAGTTTGGTAAAGAACAAATAATACACGAAGGTGTCAGAGTGTTCACAAGGCAGAAAATGGCAATTTTCAGAAAAAACAAGGACCATAACTCAGGTGTTACTGATTCGATTTGGCTGGTTTTCGAACTTGTCCGAGCTTTTATTGATATTGACAATCTGTGCAAGTTTGGTAAAGATCAAATAATAAATGAAGGTGCTAGAGTGTTCACAATGCTTAATATGGCATTTTTCAGCAAACAAGGGCCATAACTCTGGTGAAATTTATCCGATCTGGCTGGTTTTCGAACTTGTCCGAGCTTTTATTGATATAAACACACTGGCAAAGTTTCGTAAAGATTCGATTAATAATGAAGGCCCTAGAGTGTTCACAAGGCAAAAGTTAACAGACGGACGGACGGACGACGGACAACTCGCCATCCCATAAGCTCTGCTGGCCTTCGGCCAGTAGAGCTAAAAAAAATGGTTGAGGCAGATCGGATCGCTGAGTTACGAGTTTTATTTAACCAATCAATTTTACGGTAACTGCCAATCACGTCGGACATTTGCATAGACGGTAGGTGGCGTATTTTAAACCATATTTTCTCACAACATTATAAATATTACAGACACCGGCAATGACCTAACTTGACCTTGAAAAATAAATAGTCTTTGTCACCCAGACGTACGCAATCTGCTCAGAAAAGGTGGGCCATGAAGGTGGACATGCGGCTGGGTGATCGAGTCTAGAAAATAAACAAAAAAATGTGGTGATATCTGAAAAAACAGAAAAATGATAATGATCTTGTTTTTTTATCTCTTTTACATGAACATGATGAAGTGCGGGGACAAGTAAATTTGGCTGGGGACAAGTCAATTTTTAAAGTTACTTGTCCTATTGTCCTATGGACAAGTGGCCAAGAAAAGTTAATGTCAAACCCTGAAGGGCGGTTACACATATAATTCAAAGGGTCGTCTTGTGGTTCAAATAACAGGATGTTGGTGTTCGATATAATATTTCTGTTTTATTGCAAACAAGTATCCCCAAAGTCAAACGAATACACAGATATCGCGTCGTTCACATAATTATAAAACACGTACATCATAACTTGACACAATAATGGCAATAGAAAAAAATAATTAATTTGAATATAGTACCATAAATAAAACAGGAGTTTTGACTTCTTAGAATGTGTATACAATTTTAAAAAAAATACTCGTGCTTTTTTTTATTTGAATGTTCAACCAATTTCAACTGAGAAATCTGAGAACAAAACAAAGGCTATATACAGAAATCCAAGGCCATAAATCAGATCTTCATAATAACGGCAATAGAAAGGAATATTTATTTTGAATATCGAAACATAAATAAAACACTAGTTTGACTTCTTAAAATGTGTATACATTTATTTTTATGAAAATTACTCAAGATTTTTTTTTATGATTTTTTAACCAATTTCAACTGCGTAATTTGAGAACAAAACAAGTTCTATACAGAAATCCATGGACATAAACCATATCTACACAATAATGGCATTAAGAAGGAATAATTATTTTGAATATTGTACCGTAAATGAAAGAGGAGTTAAATTTCTAGAAATGTACATTCTCGATTCAAGCCGAAAACTGTAGAAATAGAAACTCAGCTATCGTGTGTATTTTCGCCATTAAAATCTAAGTTATATTATGAATTCCATAATGTTTTCAATAAATTAAAAGCAATACATGCATATTTAAATAACTTAGCTTGATATTTGAAATAGATCGCGTAATAGAGTCAAGGAGTTACCAGATTCCGAAAGTTTAACAAACTTAATTTCCAAATTTATTAAGTTGTCCTATTCCTCCGAAACCTCGGTAAACATTAACTTCAATACAATAGACATCACAGCGTAGAAAAAAGTTTCATTCATTAAACTGTCAAATATCCACAACAATCAAAACAAATATGGCGGTGAAATCCTCTCCAATAGCAAGCGTGTCACATGATTCCGATAGGTAACGTCATCACACTATAGCGTCATCACACGCTCGCCAAAAACATAAAATAAGTAACAGTGGCCAATTTCAGTAATTACGCACACTGAAGAATGTTATACACAAATCATATGAAGACAGATAACTCTAAATTACCGTTTATTTAACTATAATTGCAGTCACTCAAATATTTAGATAATACAAACAATGTGATTGGTTAAAGGACGATCACATGATCAATTTAAGCTACGTTTATTTTCCAATGAACTGTACAAAGAACTACTTTCATCCGCCATTCATCACGCGTGCTGCGTAACAACATAGTTCGGATTTACAGGGGCGTATTTAGGAGAGGAATATTAAAATAATTGGATAAAGAGTTTAAAGCCGTGAATTTTAATTATAAGGGTTTAGTGTCATTTTGTTGTGCGTTCATTGGGGTATGAACTGTTAATTGTCGAAGCACATAGCGGGCATTATGCGCTATGTGCTTTGACAACTAACAGTTCATAAAAAAATACACTAAACCCTTAAATCATTTAATGCTGCTCACAGCATGGACATCTAAATGAGGTGTCCTTCCGTACAACCCTGAGGCTGACACTGGTACAATATTAAGTAGGACCTATAAGCTTTAAATATAAGAAATACCATTCAACCTAGAAAAAAAACACAATTTCAATTAGTGACTACAAAATAACATAATGGCCGTAATTGGCTTCTGTAGAAAAAAAATGGTTGGCATTTTTTCCACCGTATACCGTTACTATTTTTAGGTTTGACATAGTTTCTGCAGGCAGAGATGACATCTGTGGATACACAAATGTTAAATGCGTTACTTTATCGTTTTAAGTGCTATAATAAAATGACTTAGTGGAAATACATAGAAATTATTCATCAATAATGTAAGTGACGTTTTCTTACCTTTATTCGAAACATTTTCTTGAAATTGTTGTAGAAACAAAGCGACAGAAAGTTTTACGATCTGTTTACACCCGTGTTTATTTTTGACGTCTCACAGGCCTTTTTCTGCCCATTTTGGGAAAAAGACCCTGGACAAATTGGGAAAAAATGTAATCGCTTTACGCCTCAAATTGGGAATTTTCATAAGTTAGTTGTACATAAATATCAGGTTGTTTTAATTGCCTGGTTTATATACATGATACATGATTTAAATATTGTTATTTTTATAGTATTTCCTTGTAAACATTTGTATATTTGACCTGACTTTGTAAAAAAAAAAAAAAAAAAAAAAAAAAAAAAAAATGGGGAATTTTATTTAAAAATTGGGAAAAACCAACTATATTTGGCATTGGGGTCCAATAGTCGGACCCGTGAGAATAGTAGAAAAAGGCCTGTCACATTATGACGTTACGCTCGCGATATAACAAAACCTATCGGAATCATGTGTCTATCAGAATCAGGTTACTGGAGGATATGTTAATAATTCACTTTTATGTCAGCATCAACTCATTTCAGGATAATCGATTGCATCAAAAATGGCCACTGCGCAGCTGTAACCCTGACTGATGCCCTGTTGTTTACCCGAGAGTAATCAGGGAACCAGCTTATTTGCCATTTGGCAGATAAATCGAAAATTAACAAGGGGCATATAGGCAGTTTCAAATCCAGGGTACCTGTATATCCATTTTAACATCTACAAGATCATTCTAAAGTTGACGATAATACATAAAACCGTACCTGCAATTAGTTTTACACTAAAGTTGCAGTAAATTAATAATATTTTAACATGGATTTCAACGCAAAAGGTAAATATTTATCCTCATATACCATACCCCACCCATCAACATTAACAGGCCGTTTATGTACGCACAACGATTCACAGCACTTTCTTATTTTAGTAACATTAATGTATCGCTTAAAATAACAATACGTTACTTAATTTCATACCTGCCACCAACAAAATGTGTTTAAGAGCTGGTGAATTTGTATTATAAAGCAAAACTTGTTCCTGCCTATTTTCGTCGTTACAATCTGTATCGTAAACTGGTCTCCTGCTGCGATTTCGAATAATCTACGAAGCGACGAAATGCACGGGGCTTGAAGGGGGACCAAATTATCGTCTTTAAAACAAATGTACAAGCAAGTCTTAACAATACTCTTACATCTGCCTGCTTGATAAAAAATGTTTATTTTGAAAGAAAAACTATGATTAAATTAGAAGAAATTTCGTGTAAACAAACACCAATGATATTATTTCCTTTTAGAGATTATGTATCTAACCGGAAACAGCATGAATTTATACGAAAACAACTCGTATGAAATTGTTGGAGGATGTCTTCAGCACTTGTGAAAAAGAGTCTTGATTTATTTAATGATGATTTAAATACAGATTCAGGTAGGCCTGCGTTACTTCGATAACTTGGCTTCTCGTACCACAGGAATTCCGAGGTTAATAATAAATTAAAATGATGTAAAACCATGTTTAACAAATAATATTATCTCTCATGGGAACTTTCTATAATAGTGGATGTTGTTGTTTTTGTCTCGCTTTTTCGAAGAAAAAAAGAGACATAGGTGTTGCTTTTCCGGCGGCGGCGTCAACATTCAAGTTTTGCGTTTACTACTAGGTCATTCTCTCACAAACTGTATGCACTAGACCTTTAAAACTTTGCTTATAGTTGCATCATGGGTGGAACATCGCAAATGTGGAAGTGACCTTGACCTCCAAGCAAAGGGCAGATAACTTTAATTGTTAAATTTACATCACTTTCTCATGAACTAGAATTATGAACTAGAATTATGCACTAGATTTATGTTTTAAACCTAATTTATAGCTTAATCTTTGGAAGGAAACATTCTATTTTGACATAGTTGTGTTTTTGGTAGTGCATCTTTTTTTTGGATGCCTGGATTTCATCTATGACCTTGACCTACTTTTTGAAGCTGATGATTGTTAGCTCTACTGGCCAAAGGCCTTCATTTTTCATCCGATCTTTACCAAACTTTAACAGATTGTTAATTAATATCAATGAAAGCTCGCACAAGTTCGAAAACCAGCCAGATCGGACCAATAACAGCGGAGTTATGGCCCTTGATTTAGTTAAAAATGCTATATTTTGCCTCGTTAATATGATGGGGCTTTCATTTTTCATCTGATCTTTACCAAACTTTACGAGACGTGTTGCCCTCTCTTTTTTTATTATTTAAGTGTATTTTTTTTATTTTTTTTTAATAATTTTTTTTTTATTTTTTTTTTTGCTTCTTCTTATTCTTCATTTTCTTATTAATTTCATTATTTTTTTATTATTTTTTTGGTGTGGGTTTTTTGGGTTGGGGTGGGAACGGGTACGGTAGCATTTTTATGAAATTTCATTCATAGAAGAAAGTGGGACAAATTAAAAAATGCCCATGCCAGACTAGACACAGCAGACTTATTGCCCATGATTACCAGGTCTAAGGCCATCCTATCCCTGTTGTTTTTGCAATGTTTTAAAAAAACTGCTGATGGGAATTTTATGTCGACAAGCCTTGATATAAGAGCCGTTTTAGCCAGTAGACCCCTCTTGGGCCTCTTGTTTTTAATAGAATTGCATTTTGTTTTTAAATGTCATCTCAGCAAACGGCAAACTCGATTGTTTTTAGTTACTAAAATGTTTACAAACTTATATTTAAGCATCATTGACCTTTTTATTTTTAAGTCTTAGAGCCCCCGTTAGGCGAGACTTGAATCCACGGATTTCTTGTTTTATTTATTGAGTTTATTGATTGAGTTTATTGATTGATCTTCGAATTCCTGTGCTCGTTCTTAGATAATTTTAAGAAACTTCGAATTCCTGTGCTCGTTCTTAGATAATTTTAAGAAATCCCATTCAAATTTATACTGTTTTATATCAGGGAATAACAACGGTATATTTGCCATTGAATGATTTGACAAGCATTGTGGACAACCAACACTGGCCGTGCACTGTTTTGGCCATTGTTGGCAGTTGGCACCGTGTCGATAGTGAAAACGTGCAAGGAAAAATTAGGATACTCAGCAGGGCTTGAACTCATAAACATTGCCTGTGAAGCAGACGCTCTGCCGATATCTCAACAAAAGCTACCTCTGCGACAAGACGGTAGTAAATTAATGCGCATATAAACCTAACTATTAGCATACATGTACACCCCAACTGAGTCCTACTGCGTATTTCCATCTTTTAACTTTTCGATATTCGTCTGACACCCACAAATATCACGCAAACAATGTCCCTAGATTTCTATCTATCTATTGATACTGCAACAACCCCTTTCGAAGATTATTTGCAGGTTTCCTGGGTAGAAACAGGACTTAGCAATGTGGATTAATTATCTTGCTCAAGGATAAAATTAATAACATGGCCATGGCGAGGATCCAACCCACAACCTTTTCTGAGCTAAACAGCCTCCAACAGTAGATATCCTGGTCATGGCACTAATATAAATGGACGAAGAAAAATTAGGACACTCAGCGTAGTTTGAACTGGGTATGATTGCATGTGATACGGGCACTCTACCGATATCGCCATCAAACCCGACGGCCCGGAACTCGCCCTGTAAGCAAGTGGTCCTGAGTTCAACAGCCTTGTCAAATCGAACCAGCCGCTGGCAAAAATCGCCGCATACTTTTGAAATTTGGCCTGTTACCCGGGTTCTGCACATACGGGTGCCCAAGGCCCTGGGCAAGAGGATTTTGATTGCGGGCAAGTGACCTTCCCAAATCTGGTTGCCCGCCACTTGCCCAACTGGACATTTCCATTTTAGACCAAATCAAGTGGCAAACTAGTCTAATCAGAATTTGATAATTGCATACATGTGATACCTCACCTCGAATTCTAACCCTCCTCCCGGCCCCACGGAATTGTGTGAAAAACTCCCGTAAAATTGCTAAAATCGATTTTTAGAAAATCATCGGTCCATTTCCTTTGTTTGGTATATGTTTGTTGATGTTATTGTCTCGAGATCGTCACGTGACATACCTGGATTTGACCTGGATCAATAGCCTGGGGGGAAAGTGGGTGAAACTGTTATTTGCAAACAGTTTATTGGCTTGATTGATCTTATCAAAGGATTAGCAGCACACTTATGAAGTCTTTAATGATGTATACGACTTGAAACAAATTGTCGGTGTCATTTATTTAGAAGTGGAAAATGAATGTTTGTTAAAGGTGACGCAGTAATTATTGGATAGCAAAAACGAAAGTAGACTTTGTCAGCGTGAATTTGGTGAGTATGTATGATTTAATTAAAACAATTAATGAATTTTATAAAGATTTTACTTCAAAAGGAGTTTTTGAAGGAGTGATTGACGTACGTTGCTTTAGTTTGATGTTTGTGTGTTTGATTTCAGATTTTACTTTTAAAAAAAAAAGGGTTGATTGATGTTGGTTGCTTTAGATGTTCCATGTTTGTACATTGTCTTTGACAAAAATAAAAGTTCGAAATGTTCTTTGTTTTGTGTTTTTAATTCTGGAATGTACTTATTTATAAATGGGATAATTGATATATTTTGCTACTTTCTATTAATTACTAATTATTTTAGAGGTAAGTTTCAACTCAGTATCATGTTTATCATTGGTTATTAAATAAAATATTGTTTAAAAATTGTTTTTATTCATTCTTGTTATCTCCTCTGACATCAATGAAAAAACTTGTTTAAAAGTGTTTTTAGGTATTCGTTTATGAAATTTGGGTAAAAAATAGTGCTCGCACGCTAAAAATAGCCCGCGAAAAAAACTCCCAGATTTTTGCCTGAATCTCCCTTTACAAAATCACTAAACTCCCACATTGAGGTCCTGAAAGTATCACATGTATGTAATTGAACAAAACTGACCGCTGTTTTTCGCCGCAAGTGATTGTTAATAAGATCAAACAACCTTCAGTACAATCAACATTCTCACCCCAGGCAGCGTAATCAGTGTCTATTTCAATAAACAACTAATTAACCCTCACGCGCATTTCACACCTTTTGAAAACAACACTGTATCACAATTTATCCTGACACGTCTGTCTGACTTGTATAGCGCCAATGAAATCGCGGCAGTCATGTCCGTGACCTTCCAACCATAAACTTTTC
Source organism: Cyrtodaria siliqua (assembly GCA_037043455.1). Classification (NCBI taxonomy): domain Eukaryota; kingdom Metazoa; phylum Mollusca; class Bivalvia; order Adapedonta; family Hiatellidae; genus Cyrtodaria; species Cyrtodaria siliqua. The sequence continues at coordinate 11,633 of JAWPHD010015230.1, read as the reverse complement.
CAATAATCTCTCAACGTCACTTGGACCTTTCACCAACCAAATACAGAAAACTCTTTCTTAATTTGCAAATTTAATGTGTCAAAATAATGAATGGCAGACCCACGTAGCATTGTATTTTTTGTTTCGAAAATCTAGCCAAAGATTTTTCGTAACAAAAATGCATTTTTAGCTCTACTGATCAGAGATCAGCAGAGCTTATGCCGTGATGCGGTGTCCGTCGTCCGTCTGTCCGTCCGTCCGTTAACTTTTTTTTTGTAGCGACTACTCCTCTGAAACTACTGAATGGATTTTCATGAAACTTTACAGAAATGTTGCCCATGAAGTCTAGTTGATCCTAGCAAAAATTCATGTAGATGTGAAATCCAAGATGGCCGCCAAATCTAAAATAGGTTTTTAAAAAACAAGTTTGTAGCGACTACTTCTTGAAAACACTAAGAGATATTGATATGGGACTTTTTCTAAAATGATCAGCATGACATGATGTTGGTCCTTGTCGAAAATCGTTTTGATTCGACGTTAAACATGGCTGCCAGCGGCCATCTTTGTTTACATAGAGTTATATAATGAAAACTTGTAGCGACTACTCCTCTGAAACTACTTGACGGATTTTCATGAAACTTCACAGGAATGTTGCTCTTGATGTCTTATTGATCCTAGCAAAATTTCAGGTCGGCCGGAAATTCAAGATGGCCGCCACGGCTAAAAATAGATTTTTAAAAAATAAGTTTGTAGCGACTACTTCTTGAAAACTATAAGAGATATTGATATGGGACTTTTTCTAAATTTATCAGCATGACATGATGGTTATCCGAGTCGAAAATTATTTTTATTCGACGTTAAACATGGCTGCCAGTGGCCATGTTTGTTTACATAGAGTTATATAATGAAAACTTGTAGCGACTACTCCTCTGAAAATACTTGACGGATTTTTATGAAACTTCACACGAATGTTGCTCTTGATGTCTAATTGATCCTTGCAAAATTTCAGGTCGGCCGGAAATTCAAGATGGCCGCCATGGCTAAAAATAGATTTTTAAAAAATAAGTTTGTAGCGACTACTTCTTTAAAACTATAAGAGATATTGATATGGGACTTTTTCTAAAATGATCATTATGACATGATGGTTATCCGAGTCGAACATTATTTTGATTCAATGTTAAACATGGCTGTCAGTGGCCATCTTTGTTTACATAGAGTTATATAATGAAAACTTGTAGCGACTACTCCTCTGAAACTACTTGACGGATTTTCATGAAACTTCACAGGAATGTTGCTCTTGATGTCTAATTGATCCTGGCAAAATTTCAGATCGGCTGGAAATTCAAGATGGCCACCACAGCTAAAAATAGATTTTCAAAAAAACAGTTTGTAGCGACTACTTCCTGAAATCAAAATCAATCAGTAGAGCTTCAAGGTCATTGACCTCTTGTTTTACCATGTTTACTGGAAGCACTCGTTTGGTAATGCGATTTTATGAGGTATTTAGTGTATTTCATTGATGCTATATCAATTAAACGTATATATATATGGAAGTTCATACTACACAAATAAGTTGCAATTACTACACAGATAAGTTGCAAAACTTAGCGATATGCACATGTCATGTGTTTTTTTAAACAATTCCTAGGGAAAAACCTGTGCATGCCTCTTCCTTTCATCTATATCCCTTTAGTTCAAATACATTTAGGTGTAGGAACGTTACAACTTGCAGATATTTGGGGCCAAGTGAATATTTTTAATAACGTTTTTGGTCTTGTTTCTTAAAATGCTCGTCATGCATGTGTTCTTAAATGTGGGGCAAGTGACATTATGTGCAGGGCAAGTGACATTATGTGCAGGGCAAGTGACATTATGTGTGGGGCAAGTGACATTATGTGCAGGGCAAGTGACATTATGTGCAGGGCAAGTGACATTATGTGCAGGGCAAGTGACATTATGTGCAGGGCAAGTGACATTATGTGCAGGGCAAGTGACATTATGTGCAGGGCAAGTGACATTATGTGCAGGGCAAGTGACATTATGTGCAGGGCAAGTGACATTATGTGCAGGGCAAGTGACAATATGTGCAGGGCAAGTGACATTATGTGTAGGGCAAGTGACATTATGTGCAGGGCAAGTGGATTTTCAAAATATTTCCAGAACCCTGGTTACTTTTATATCTATAAGTAAAATATTTTAAACCAACTTTTAACCTTTCATTGTCCATACTGTGATGCCGATATATATCATTTCCCAACAGAAAAACGATCACGAACACATTTTGACCATAACTACATCGGGGTCTAACAGACAGACAATTGTGAATGCCTATAATATTTTATTTTTCGTGACACTCTCATTATGCAAGTAATTTATTGGCTTAATTAATAAAGTTTATTTTTATATAAATTAGTTGAGAATGAGATATTGGAACGAAACTTGCTGTGTAGTTACCTTGTAAGTTATAGGAAAAGGAAGCTTTTGGGGTCACTGTTACTAAAAATAAAACAACGGTTTCCGCTCAATAACTTAAGTAAGGAATGAGATATAAGAATGAAACTCTGTGTAGGTAGTTTATATCAAAAGGAATTTGGGATTGCATTTAGGGTCACTGGGTCAAAGTAATTGTTACTAAAAATAGAAAAACGTTTAAACATATTTATTTTACATCGATTGCGAAACAAGTTATTGCAACTTAGATTAATCACTCTCAATGGCTTCCTGGGTAGAACCAGTACTAAGCAATGTGGATTAATTATCTTGCTCAAGGATAAATAACGTGGACGCGGCGAGGATCGAACCCACGACCTCTCGATCTGGAGTTCGGCGCTCTACCACTGGACCACGCACTCCACAGAAAAACGTTTCTGCTCAATAACTTTAGTTGGAATGAGATATTGGAACAAAACTTGCTGTGAAGGTACATTATATGGAAAGGAAGCTTGAGATTGCATTTGGGGTCAACGTCATTGTCATTGATACTAAATATAAAAAAAAGTGTTTCCGATCATAAACTAAAGTAAGAAATGAGATATTAAAATGAAACTTGTTGTGTAGGTAGCTTATATCAAAAGGAAATTTGGGATTGCATTTGGGGTCAAGGTCATTGTTACTAAAAATGATAAAATAGTTTCCGCTCAATAACTAGTTTGGAATGAGATATTGGAACGACACTTGCTGTGTGGATACTTTATATGAAAAGAAAGCTTGGGATTGCATTTGGGTCAAGGTCACTATTACTAAAAATAGAAAAATGGTTTCCGCTCAATAACTTAAGCAAGAAATGAGATATTAAAATGAAACTTCCTGTGTAGGTAGCTTATGTTGAAGTTTGGGATTGCAAGGTCATTTTTGCTAAAAATAAAAAAAACTGTTTCCGCTCAATAACTGTAGTTTGGAATGAGATATTGGAACAAAACTTGCCTTTCATTCTTCATTTTTAGCTCGACTGATCAGAGATCAGCAGAGCTTATGCTGTGGTGCGGCGTTCGTCGTCCGTCCGTCTGTCCGTAAACTTTTATTTGTAGCGACAACTCCTCTGAAACTACTGGATGGATATTCATGAAACTTTACAGAAATGTTGCCCATAAAGTCTAGTTGATCCTAGCAAAAATTCATGTTGATGTGAAATCCAAGATGGCCGCCAAAGCTAAAAATAGAGTTTTAAAATACAAGTTTGTAGCGACTACTTCTTGAAAACTATAAGTGATATTGATATGGGACTTTTTCTAAAATGATCAGCATGACATGATGTTGATCCTTGTCAAAAATTGTTTTGATTCAACGTTAAACATGGCTGCCAGCGGCCATCTTTGTTTACATAGAGTTATATAGTAAAAACTTGTAGCGACTACTTCTCTGAAACTACTTGGCGGATTGTCATGAAACTTTACAGGAATGTTGCTCTTGATGTCTAATTGACCCTTGCAAAATTTCAGATCTGCCAGAAATTCAAGATGGCCGTCACAGCTAAAAATAGATTTTTAAAAAATAAGTTTGTAGCGACTACTTCTTGAAAACTATAAGTGATATTGATATGGGACTTTTTCTAAAATGATCAGCATGACATGATGTTGATCCTTGTGGAAAATTATTTTGATTCGACGTTAAACATGGCTGCCAGTGGCCATCTTTGGTTACATAGAGTTATATAGTAAAAAAACTTGTAGCGACTACTCCTCTGAAACTACTTAACGGATGTTCATGAAACTTCACAGGAATGTTGCTCTTGATGTCTAGTTGATCCTAGAAAAATTTCAGGTCGGCCGGAAATTCAAGATGGCCACCACAGCTAAAAATAGATATAAAAATAAATAAGTTTGTAGCGACTACTTCTTCAAAACTATAAGAGATATTGATATGGGACTTTTTCTAAAATGATCAGTATGACATGATGTTGGTCCTTGTCGAAAATCGTTTTGATTTGACATTAAACATGGCGGCCAGCGGCCATCTTTGTTAACATAGAGTTATATAATAAAAACTTGTAGCGACTACTCCTCTGAAACTACTTGACGGATTTTCATGAAACTTCACAGGAATGTTGCTCAAGATGGCCGCCACGGTTAAAAATAGATTTTCAAAAAAAAAAGTCTGTAGCGACTACTTCCTGAAATCAAAATCAATTAGTAGAGCTTCAAGGTCATTGACCTCTTGTCATATTACCAGTACTGAAAAAGCATTTCAAATGTAAAACCTGTTTTTTGTGGAATTTAGATAATTCTCGTTTTTATTTCACGTCAAACATGGCCACCAGCAGCCATCTTTGTTTACATCGATTTATATAGGAAAAACTTGTGGCAATTATATACTGCTCTGAAAGTACTTGAAGGATTTTCATGAAACTTAACAGGAATGTTACTCTTGACAAGAGTAAATTCCTGAACTTAATCTAGTGCTCGGACAGTAAACAATGTTGGTATCGGACAGCAAACAGTGTTTGTACGATTTGTAATGTGCTATGAGTTTTTAAAAAAGTGTTTTGTTTTTATGCAGATTGTAAGGAAGTGTAAAATGTAAGAAAGTGTTTCGTTTTATGAGCTATATAAGTTACTACTAGTATATAGATGAAATTGTGTCAGAAATTGTTTCGGTGAATATATTATGTGCTAGGCCTAAAAAAAATATATGTGTGTTTCTGGTTTCACCCTGTCAAAAAGTTAGGGTAGGTAGGTAGGAAAAAGTTGTTTTTTTAGATATTTTTTTTTAGATATTTTGTTCGCATATATTATGCCATTTTTGTACCAAGGCAACTTTTTGATAACCTTTGCAATCCAGATTAGATGCTTAACAGCTCTGGCTAATAAAATTATCATTTGAATAAAAAAAATTTTTTAGGGTAGGCGTTTATAAAGTAGGGTCAGTCGGGAAACCGGAAACACACATTATTTTTTTTTAGGCCCTATGAATTATGTGCTTTATTTTGTCAGAAAGTGTTTTGCTAGTACTTAGTTTAAGTTTTTAAAATAAAAATAATAAAATAATATTTTTTTGTAAATAATATTTAATCCATTCCTTTGGATACCAGATATATCCCAAATCTCTTCTTTTCAACTGACATTTAAACCCCATGTGGTTACAACCATTGCAATCTCACAAATGCACACATTGCAATCTCACAAACAAACATGTGTTTGTGAGATTGCAATGGTCACAAACACACATGTGTGTTTGTGAGAATGGTTGTAATGTGTTCGTGAGATTGCAATGGTCACAAACATAAACGTGTGTTTGTGAGATTGCAATGGTTGTAACCACATGGATGCAGAGGGGTAGGACCCACCCATTCATATTCATTTTGTCATTTTTTCAAATGCTCATTCAAGGTCTCTATCATGACACCTCATATGCAAACGTGGAAACATGGCTTCATTGTAAATGGAGCGTCTACTACAGAACTCTGCAGTTTTGCAGGTAAGAAGGTTCTAGTCCCATTCTCGATATTTTATGTTGATGTACATGGAGGATGAGTCTGGCAAGTTCATTCCTGTTAGGCGCCATATAACCTTTCATGTGTTGGTGCGCCTTTAAACCCAATGCAATACAACTGACATTTTAAAGAAAAAATTTAGACACAAAGGGAGTATCCTCCCACCCCTACCCCACATATTTCCGCACCCATCCCGAATTTCCCGCAAAAATGCCACCACTCCTTGAAAAAATCATGGGGAAATCCCTGCTTGTTACAAAAATGATTTGCATCATAAAATGTATTTACTCTGACAACTGTAAGGCCTGCTTGGACTTCAAACATGCTGCTCCAAACATGGCCACAAACAAATAATACTTTTGTTGTTTAATGATTAACAAACACTACCCATTCAAATAATGACAACCATAAAAAGTTTACCATTGAATGGCGGTCTAAGATTAAGCTGTTCAGATTTTCAGGAGAGCGATTCAAGGTCATGGACATCTTGTTTTTAACATTAAATCTGTTATATGAACAAAGGTAACACAATTATTAATAAATAAATGGTCATTTAAGAGAAAACCATGCTAAGATTTTCAATCTGGGATGGTAGGTGAGTGGTTTTACGGTGTGAGAATTTCGTTTTACGATGACATGGTAGCAGACGGTGACCATGGTTATCTCAGTTCTATTGCTTTTCCATATAAATGCCAGAGATATAAAGTAAAATCATATATACACACTTCTTTTTCTATGAAAACTCAAATTCATCGGTAATGGCATTTTGTTGACGTCATCAAATGACGTCGCTTGTTACAAGATTATGTGATGTGACATGCTTTTCAGATGGTAAATCGTGCGTTTTACGGTCACAAATATGAGATGTAAGCCAATGGAGTAACGCTTTACATTATAGTTGCATTAGAATGATGGGCATACACTATGCGTTATAAAAACATTTTGATTAAATACAGTGAAATGCATGACCAGTAGAATGTTGTGCAGGACGAGTAGTGTTCTAATAGTACTTGCCCTGAGGAGTAAGTGAACATTTAAAATATTGGTCAGCCTTAACTTGTCAAGAGAATTATACTTATTACATGGCTCATTTATGTACTGTAAATTATGTTGGGCTAAATAGTTGAACTGTGGATTTTAATTTCTACCACAGTACTTGTCTTCATTTTGAACATTCTATGTTCAGAAAAGTTGTGACTGCAGTCCAGGAAAGAACTACCTGTATGTTGCTGCAACTGTAGTTGGTTGGAAAACTTTGAAGTTAATATTCTTGAATCACTTGGATATAAACAATACAAGCAATATAAAAGGCATAAATATGCATTTATTTTCATTACTGGTAGTTTAAGTCAATCTTCCCATGTAGTATGTGAACAACTCCGTTAAACTTCTTTAGCAAAACACCCCATTCTGAGAAAGCTTATCTAGAGATCTGAACATTTCAGTAACGGTATCCTTTTGATTTTTTTTGTGTTTATTTCCAGTTCCAAACAAGAAGAAAAAGAAGGAGAAGGATCCCATGTCATTGATCAGTACAAAGAAAAAAGGAGTGAGAAGGGAACTTAAAAAGTTACAACAGCAAAACCAGAAGAAGCATTCAAAGTCGAAACCTAAATTGTCAGCTCTAGGTATTCTTATACTGCTATTACGTGTACTTTAACAAAAAACATTAAAGGTGATACCTGTACATCCGACTTTTTCTACAAGAATCTAAAATTTAAAAAATGTTCTTATTCGCAATAAAAATGTCGTGTTACTCAGAATATGGCATTTAATCACTGTGTTTTTCAGGTCTAACATTTTGAAATCACCAACATATAAAATAGTCATGATAGACTATTTTGAATGGAATTAGGCTTAATATGTTAAAAGTAACCCAGGGCTCCATTTTATTAAAGGGAATATAGCGACACAGCCAAACAATCTTTATTATTGAGAGTTCTCAAAAACTTGGAAAATGGTGAAAGAATTATCAAAATCAGATGATAAACAAAGAAGATATGATTGTTTGAAGGTTCTGTTGAAACCGATATGGAATTCGAGGCCGCCATTTTTAGAGCTATGACATCACAGTTCTAAGTGACCATATATGGAATATTGATAAATATGCAAATTTCTCATTTATAAGGGAAACAAAGTAACTGTATGAAGAATATGTAATGGCAATAATGCTTTATAATTATGCCCAGTTAAGGTTGCATTCAAACAACTGGAAGTCGTACATCAATAAAAGTTCAGTAAAGCTTAGAATATCAAGGCACGGTCTTCCACAGGCTTGGAGTGATTTGCTTTTCTTTAAATGATATTTAGCAACATTCCATATATGGTCATATGGAGCTATGATGTCAGAGTTTTCAAAATGGCATCTCCCATATTCATTTTAGTACAATCTTCAAATGGTCATATCTGTTTTGTTTATCATCCGATATTGATAATTCTTTCACGTTTTTGCAAGTTTTTCAGAACTCTCAGTAAAAGAGCTCGTTTGGCTGTGTCGCTACAGTCCCTTTAAACATCTTGCAGTAAGTCTCAAATTTTAGAACTGTTCACATTTGTGCACATTTAAGCATTCAATGTAGACAATTATGTGTGCATTATGTGCAAAAATATCAAATGTTAAATGAAATAAAACTGCGGTCATTTGTGAATTGTAAATCAAAGTAAAGAATTTAAGAAATTAACTTACGATTAAAATTGTCGTAAGTTGTTCCATAAAACTGGGCCCTGATGCATAACCTAGAATAGCGCATATTACTGTGCAGAATGAAGATGTGCAATAAATTTGAATGGTCAATATTATACTTGCTATTTCAACCAGAGCAGTACAGGTGCAGTGAGCCAAAGGACCACACAGAGGCCAGTGTAAGAGCACTAGAGAAGCTGTCCGAGAGCAACAGAACAGAACAGAAAATGTCGAAAGTTGTAAGTTTTCTAATAAAACTAGAACGAAAATCAATGAGGCACCATCGCAAATACCCACGATTTCTTCACACAGGTCAATCCCCTTTAACCCTGTATCCACTTTACGTTTTAAGTGTTTTGATCGTTCTTTGATAATACTCAGATCAGAAATAGTACTATTTATGCTTTTCTGTATACATGTATGACACTGTAAATGAATAAAAAATGTTTAGGTTATTTGTATATTTGAACTTTTGACCCCTATCCCGGTGACCCTGGAGCAAATTATACTGATATTCCAAAAATTTTACATTTTACTGAGAAAGAAAAATAGATATTTGAGGTGGAAACACTGAAATTGTTTGATATATGCTTTGTATTTCCAGAGGAGTATACTTGTTTATCTAAAGATGGCTAAAATAAACATACAACAACAAGGTTTACTGCAGAATTATTATTTTACATTTCACAAAAACATTGTTTGTTTATGTACCTTTATGTGATAATCAAATAATAAGAGTGGCGATAAGGTCACGTCATGGTGGCTGCTGGTAGATTTCCCCCCCACCCCGTTAGGTAATTCACAAAGCCACATGATGATAACGCGTGTTGCTGCACATCTAACCAGCATAGTGTTAACATATGGTGGCTATAAAATGCCTAACAAATCAGCACAGTGTTTACGTGTGTTGGCAGCCCACCCCTGCACAAACCAGCAAAGTGTTGACGTGTGTTGGCTGCCCACCCCTGTGGTGTAGTTTAAGATAACACTGATACAACCATGCGAACCATTTTAGCCCTGAGATAATTATGGCCTATTAGTTAACAATAGTAAATATTTGCAAAGTTAAACAAAATTAGAAAAATGACACTGCAATTGAGTTTTTGTCTCGCCTTTTTGAAGAAGAAAAGAGACATAGGTGTTGCTTTTCCGGCGGCAGCGGCGGCGTCAACATTCAAGTTTTGCGCTTATGTCATTTTCTCACAAACTGTATGCACTAGACCTTTCAAACTTTGCTTATAGTTGTATCATGGGTGGTACATCGCAAATGTGGAAGTGACCTTGACCCTCCAAGCAAAGGGCAGATAATAGGTTCAACTTTTGCGTTTAGGTCACTTTTTCACAAACTGCATGCACTAGACCTTTCAAACTTTTTATAGTTGTATCTTGGTGGTACATGGCAACGTGACAAAGCAAATGTGGAAGTGACCTTGACCCTCCAAGCAAAGAGCAGATAACTTAATATTTTTTAGGTTCAACTTTTGCGTTTAGGTCACTTTTTCACAAACTGTATGCACTAGACCTTTAAAACTTCGCTTATATTTGTATCTTGAGTGGTACATCGCAACGTCACAAAGCAAATGTGGAAGTGACCTTGACCGTCCAAGCAAGGGCAGATAACCTTGTAATTTTTACCTTCAACTTTGGTGTTTAGGTCACTTTTTCACAAACTGTATGCACTAAGACCTTTCAAACTTTGCTTATACATTCCAACGTGACAAAGCAAATGTGGATGTGACCTTCACCATCAAGCAAAGGGCAGATAACTTTAATTGTTACATTTACATCACTTTCTCATGAACTAGCTGTTTTAAACCTAATTTATAGCTTAATCTTTGGAAGAAAACATATTCTATTTTGACAGTTGTGTCTTCGGTAGTGCATCTTTTTTTTTGGATGCCTGAATTCATCTATGATCTTGACCTACTTTTTGGAGCTGATGATTTTTAGCTCTACTGGCCAAAGGCCTTCATTTTTCATCCGATTGTTACCAAACTTTACCAGATTGTTAATATCAATGAAAGCTTGCACAAGTTCGAAAATCGAACTAATAGCATTGGAGTTATGGCCCTTGATTTAGTTAAAAGTGCTATATTTTGCCTCAATAGGGCTTTCATTTTTAGCTTGACTATTCGAAGAATAAGAGAGCTTATGTAATCACCCCGGGGTCGGCGTCGGCGTCCCACATCAAGGTTTGCGTGTAAGCTGTGTTTACAAGTCTATATCTCTTACATTTCTTATTCTACCACAACCAAATTTGTTCATGGGCTTCCTTGTAGCATTATCTTAAGGGCTGCATAAGCAATTTTGGTTCCTGTAACCCATGGGCTCCCATGGAACCCAAATTATGATAGCCCATAAAATGTGCCCCATTTCACATCAAATTTTGCGTGTAAGCTGTGTTTACAAGTCTATATCTCTTACAATTCTTACCCTAGCACAACCAAATTTGGCCATTAGCTTCCTTATAGCATTATCGTAAGGGCTGCTTAAGTAATTTTGGTTCCTGTAACCCCTGGGCTCCCATGGAACCCAAATTCTGATAGCCCTTAAAATATGTCTGTTTCACATCAAATTTTGCGTGTAAGCTGTGTTTACAGGTCTATATCTCTTACATTTTTTGTCCTAGATGAACTAAATTTTGGAATTAGTTTCCTTATAGTATGTTGTAAATGGTTGGATAAGTAATTTTGTCTTCTGCAAATTCTGGGCTCCCATGGAACCCAAATTGTGATGGCCCATAAAATGTACAATAAAGGCAGATCTAGGTTTGCATGTAAGCATGTATAAATCTATAATTTTGGTTTGGGATTTGTTATAGCATTAAGCATCTTATTACTTCACCCATATTGGGGCATGGCTCCCTCCTCACCCCCTCACCCCCTCACCCTCTACCCCCGCCCCCACTCCCCTCCACCCTTTGTTTTTTTTGTTTTTTTTCCATATTTCTGTGTTGTTTTAGTCAATTCTTACACATATATGTTGCAACCCTCCCCGCCCCTACCACCCTCCCCCCCCCCCCACCCCCCGCCTCTCACCCCA
>JAWPHD010015229.1:0-56391 GCA_037043455.1 Cyrtodaria siliqua | reverse complement strand
CACGGACAAAATTCTACGGGCTGACGGACGGTAAGACGGACGGACGCCGCACCACGTCATGGTCATGACCTTTGACCAACAGAACAAAAAAAAATGAACGTTTAAAAATGTATTTTTACATTTGTGTTCTTTTTTTTTTTACATATGTAACTTTTTTTTTTTTTTACGTTTGTTAACTTTTTTTTTACACATGTCACCAAACGTGTTACATTTGTCGTATGTTTTTACATATGTGACTTTTTTTTGACATTTGTAACCGTTTTTACATTTGTGACATTTTTCACGTTTGAGGTTCCTACAAAGGTTAAAATTCAGCATTTTGCCCCTACAGAACTTTCAATGGGGGCCACCATATTTGTTTACATGCAAAACCGCAGTAAAGATTTACCTGTTTTTGAGTGGGTTCAATCTCAGTTTCATGTTTAAAAAATAGATATGGTAAAAATAAATGCTCTCATTTTAATAAAGGTTATTTATTAATTAATTTACAACTCTGAAAATGTATTTTGAAACATTTATCTGGCATGTTTTAATTTTTGTGTCCTTTCACTTCTGGCTGAGGTCACTCCAGGAAAGGGGCGTGTCCAAGCCCATGTCATATTTAGGATACCGCAACCTTAACCGATTGTAAACCTATGTATAATAATTTTACATGTACGATGATTGAAAATAAAATAAAAACAGGTTACATTAGATTTCGTATCCCACATGTACACACACTTGTTACGATGATTATACAATTCACGTCAACTTGTTCATATCTTAAGTGCACTTTTTGTATGTATATGTTTATCATATTCTTTCTTTTGAAGAAATCCTCACACGGAGAGTATTACGGAATCCATCACAGAAGGTTGCTTCTGTAATGTTGGAATGGCTTTCAGAAGAAAATGTTGAAACAGATCAACTAATCTGATATTGTTTTGCCATCAAATATCATTAGGATAACTGAAATATTGTTTTCATTACATATTCACTTGTTCTGTTATAATACATTTTTAGAGTCATATATTTATTAGGGATAATTCATAAGTATGCATATCGCCGATAGCGTATGTAAGCCGCTTATTCCTATTCCGGCTTAACTCCGGTTCGTGGTGACTGGTTCCTAGTTCCCAGTTTAAATGTTTTATCCTTAGTTAAGGTAGAGCAAAACAGTATCTTTAAATTTGCAAAGGAATATGTAAGTGAGAAAAAAAAGTGGGAGTGTGTGGGTGGAGAAAGAGAGATAAAATGTCTAATATAAGCCACAGCACCCAAACCTAATGACCCCTTAGTTACGCATTGTACCACAAAATAAACCACAGCACCCAATCCTAATGGCCCCTTAGTTAGGCATTGTACCACAAAATAAGCCACAGCACCCAAACCTAATGGCCCCTTAGTTACGCATTGTACCACAAAATAAACCACAGCACCCAAACCTAATGGCCCCTTAGTTACGCATTGTACCACAAAATAAACCACAGCACCCAAACCTAATGGCCCCTTAGTTACGCATTGTACCACAAAATAAATGTAAGGTCAAGCAGTCATACCTTTCCAAATGTGAATTTATTGGGTTCCATCCACTCACCCACCCACCCACCCCTACTTTTTTGGATCCGCTTGTTCATTGCGTTTCATACATAACCTATTTTATTTTTATTGTTTATGGGAATTGAGGAGATCTGAAAATGTAATTGGTGCCAGTCAAAATACAAAATGAGAAAGAAATGGTCCTCTGTAGATCACAGCATCCAAACGCAATGGCAGCGTAGAGTGCTGATAAAAGTGATACGCAGATTACGTATGATAAAAGTGATACGCAGAGTACGTATGATAAAAGTGATACGCAGAGTACGCATGATAAAAGCAGATTATCATAATGTGCTTCTGTTACATATTATAGAGTCTCTGACTTGAAATCACTTGCCCCTTACCACTGTAGGTTCGATCCCTCAGTGGGCTAGGAATCTTTATGTGAGGAAGCTATCCAGCTGGCTTGCGGAACGTCAGTGGTTCTACCCGGTGCCCGCCCGTGCACAAAAATGCCCGGAAGGGCACCTGGGGTCTTCCTCCACCAGTCGCCATATGACCTTAGCTGATGGTGCGACTATAAAGTCTAATTTTCATATTAAATGTACAAGCCGCATCGTACCTTCGGTTGAATTATTAGTTATGAATATAATTGGTCTGGAAAACATGATGACTCGGTGTGGTTTTGTTGTAGATCATAGTTATTAATTCATATAGGGTTCATATTGTTAGCAGTTGTACAATATAATGCAATAAAAGTATAAATATGTTTATAAAAAAAACAATGTATTATATCCTTAAAAGCACCATGTGTATTACTGGTAATGCTTTATACAACAAAAAATAGCCGAGTCATCCAGTTTTCAGACAAACATTTTCAGTAGCAATAATTAAATTGGACGTTTATTGAGACACATGTAAAATCTTGGAATAGAAGAATTTGAATTGAATTGAGACATAGTTGTATGCATTTGTATATTGAATATGTAAATGAAGCCCATTTTGATGGTTTTATTTGTATTGGGATTGACAACCATACTTTTCCCCTGATCGCCTGCATTCCCATTAATTTGCGACGCGTGATGCATCTTTTTCACATATTTTCACATATGACCGCTCATAAAATATGAAACAGTCTGTACTCTGTTTTAAATATTCCGATAAAAATAAGAACCAACGATGAGACAATATGGGTTACAAATAATAGACAAATCAAACATGACGTGCCAGCCATAGTTCCTTAGTTGTATCAAACAACTGTAAACTGTGTCCCAGAGAGCAGATATTGTATTTTCCTGGGATCAAAAATAGAGCGTCAGTAATGTTATTTTTACTGGTCCTTTAGGACCATCGAGCCCAATATAGATGACTTTCAAGTAGAATACCGCTTAAGCCGGTGCTAGTTGGCGTGAGAGGTGTTGCTTCCACATTACCTCTCACGAACAGACTTAATAAACCGAGTCTGCTACTTTATTGTTTTGGTTGTGTTTGTTGATTCCAAAGTGTCACCCTTTTAATGAAACGAATCATGTCTTATTTTCGTATGAATGGAAGAAAGTAGTGTTTGGGCGCATTTTTCAGCCAAAGTATTTTTTTTTTTTTAGACAAAATGTTCATCTAGTACCTAAATAAGTTGTATATCAGTGGAACAAACATTTTAGTGGTAAATAAAAATACTTTATTTTTTTAAAATCGGTTGAAAAATAATAATTTCATGCGCCAAAGCTGTTTTTGGTGGGGCATTTTCAATGCAAAATTCCACTTCATGAAAAATTTGAAAAAACTTTTTTTAAATTTTTTTATTCAAAAATGATTGTAAATTGTTGGATATTCATCAATTAAGACACCTTGAAAGTTTTATATCAAAATATGAAGGCTAACTGAAGTTATTTTAAAAAATTTAGTTTTCTACTGTCCCACCAACAAGGAATTTACATGGGAAAGCCCCATAAAAAATCATTTACATGGGAAAAGACCCATAAAAACTACCAGTTCCAATGATATATAACTGATGTATGTATTAATTTCTTAATTAATTCTAAATTACAAAGTTGTTATTAGCTTTTCTTACCCAAAACAATATATAATATAGCAATGTAACACAAAGAAAAAACTACATGCGGGCCTCAATTTATATTCCTGAGTTGATAGGTCATGGAGCATGCAGTCAGTAAATAAACAAGATTCCCATCATGCTTTTTCAATGACCAAGTAGCGATGGGAAATATTAGGAAATATAATCCGAGATACACATCCTATCCACGGTCTCGGAGAATATATAACGATTGATGCTTTAGTGACATGTACCCAAACGGTATGGTTACCTCTTAATGCAATACGTAAAGCGATGGCAACAATCATATTTTGCATTAATATCGACATAGTGAATTAATCAAAAAGCGTCAAATGTGGCATTTTGCTATAATATAGTCGTAAACCGAAATGGAACTTCTCAATATTTCTTAATAACTTGCTCGCAATTCCTTAGAAACTGTACCAGAAATATCTAACTGTCAACATAAATAACTACCAGTGTCCTTAAAGATCTTAAACATATTCAGATTGAGTAATAAATCAGTTGTAGAATATAACGTAGTCCTTTTATTTCTCATAACATAGTACAAACATGGTTAGAACAATAATTTTTTAAACAAGAGACCCATTTGGTCTGTATCGCATTACTGGCTAAACAAGCCATGACAGTTTGTGCAAAATAAATAATTTAAAAAAAAAGAAGAGATTTACATAACCAATGAAACAAGATTTAAAACATATGCCCCACTGGGACTTGAACTCATGAACTAAGGTTTTTATGAGAAGACAAAACAACAAGGGGGCTATTGCTTCATGAGAAGCAGTTGTTTAAAGAGTTTTCTATTTTTAGTAACGGGGGCCATATTTATTAACGGTTATTGACAATTTACAAACATCTGAGAAAGGGTTAAGAGAGGATTATTCCATCAAGTTGTATAACATTTTACAACAATTGTTCATAAGAAGAAGGCGCTTAAAGAGTTTTCTTTTTTAAAAACGGCGGCCATATTTGTTGACGGATCGGGTCGACTTGTACTAGCCTGAGAATGGACTACGCAAGGATGATTCCTGTGAGGTCTAGTCAAATCCTACCCAGCAGTACATGAGAAAAAGTTGTTTAAAGATGTTTATATTGTTTAGTAACGGCGGCCATATTTGTTGACGGATTGGGACGATTTGTATAAATCTGAGAGAGGACCATGCAAGGATTCTTAATGTGTAGTTTCGTCAACCGTTGTTACCACTTCACTAAGATAAGATGGTCACGAGTTTGGCTTTAAAGTTGAATGCCGCTTAAATTGTTCTATTGGGCGTGAGTGGTGTTTGTTGCTTCCAATGGATCTTCATGTTTAGCAGTTTTTGTTATACATTGCTTTGGTAATTGTTTTAAACAGAGGACCAACGTATCTGCCAATTGTAAAGAACTCGACTACCCGTATCTTCCAATTGTAAAGAACTCGACAAACACACAGATTCACCGATCCTTCATAAAAATGGAAACGGCTTCACTGTGAATTGTTAGTAGTGTTCTTTATTGTGTGAAAAAGAGAATACTTCGAGCGGACATATTTGTATAAATCTGATAGAGGACCATGCAAGGATTCTTAATGTAAAGTTTCGTCAACCGCTGCTTCACTGTGAATAAATAGTAGTGTTCTTAATTGTGGGGAAAAGGCAAGAGCGGACAAATGTGCAATGCTTTGCCAAAAAGGTGTTTGGGAGGTTCAGAAACTCTAGGAAACCAACGAAGAAAACGGCAAAGGGAATATGATTAAATTGAGGGATGCTCTAACTAAATAAATATATTGACAAAGTAAACAAACGACTGCCGCACACACTTTGAAAGCTTTTACACGCTTTAAGTATCAATCACAGTCGAGAAAGAGTGGAAATGCCACTTTGATGATAGCGGTAAACAGTTTCCCCGAAATATGTAACTACGAATCCTGTTCTAAACTATTATAACGTATAACTGCTAATCGCCGAACTACGGAAAGGATGCCAAAAATAAAATTATTCCACTCTGTAAAAGTTCAAACTTATAGGTTATTAGATTTGTATTGGGATATATACACGAGTTCTTCCGCGACTTTAGGAGCACAATAGGTACATTACTGTCACAATGATTGATGGCCATTTATATTGTATTGGCGGATTATAAGCTTACATCATACACAGGCAGTGGTATTGTGTTCAACGACTTTAACATTAGCTTTTTCTGCTAACGGACACATGCAGATGTAAAGTGTCTACAATATACAGCAACATTTCTCGTTTTGATCGGTAGGGGTCTGCTAACTGAGCTAAAACAAGTGATAATTTAGACAAATAGACATTTGTGATGCAAGTTATCTTTAAAGTGGGTACGTAAGACATTTTTAGAGTTTCTAGGAAAAGTAAATATCATGATTTGACAATTCTATGTGGAATGGACGGACCTACTAAAATGTACTCTCTACACACGGGCAAATAGTGATAGTTTCTATGCACGGGCAAATAGTGATAGTTTCTATGCACGGGCAAATAGTGATAGTTCTATGCTAAACTAAATAAATGAGTCTCAAATGACTACTAATTTTCATTCATTCTACACATTAATATGTGCTATTCGGAGTTACGCAGCAGGGTTAATTGAAGCATTTCATGCTCGATTTCATTCCAAATCTATATTAAATTCCAGTGTTGGACATGTATGCTAGAAAAAAGAGTATGATAATGGACTTTTGGAAACAACGACACATACGAAATATTGCAGTCTCTGTTTGATTGAGACTGTTCATGAGCGGTAGCGAAATATGCTAGTTACCGCTCATGTCCTCTAGCCCCGGGTTGAGCAGAACTCAATATTAATAAATCAATATTAATAAATCAATAATACAAAATATTAACCATCCTGAAGATGGCATGCATATGGCGGTGGACATAGAGATTAATCTCCCACATGTCGTATGGCGTATAGTCCAAGTATCTAATAAAATTCTATGACCCGAAGAGCGAAATAAACATAATGGAATTTAGTTGGGTGCAGCGGTCATGAAACCTGCATATCACAAGTAATAGTCAAAATACTAAATTAAAAAACAGACAACATATCCTATAAGTGGTTAAACAATACCCAGAGCCTTTAATCGGCCGGAGTAGTAGAACTACTGAATCGAAAATTAAGTAAGAAAACAAAAAGAAAGGAAAAAGTACCACCGATAATTAAATATAAGTATCTGGCTCAGCGATCTCCAAAGCACCGTATTTTTATATGACTTTTTATATCTTAAATTGGAACGTTTATGACGTTTTAGATTCTTCTATAAAACGCTTTTCTAGAAAAAGCTTGATGTACATCCATTAAAATCATGAAGTCATGAAAGTAGTCAATATGCCTGACTAATTCTACCTGATAGGTAGTTTGTATTGTATTTGAGCTTGGAAATATGCATTCCGTTAATATATACCTACACTTATAATGACCTAATAACCGAATGGTGAGGGACATATAGCGTAAGCCATGTTCGTCTGACCGTCCGTCCTTCAGTCCCGAAGAGATTGTGTGTCTATCTTTTCCCACATTTTTCAACCGACTGCTTGGAAACTTTACAGGATGCTTACCTATGATGCCAAGATGTGCGTCAACATTGCTCTTGTATTATCGGAGTTTAGCCCTTTATTCTTCAAATTTTACATTTTTCACTGATTGCTTTCAGTCTGGGCATCCGTGTTCGATGGACACATTTCTAGTTATTTAATGTATGCATCCGATATTTACAAATATATGAATCGAATACATGTATGATATGTTTGTTTCATTAAATACAACGACGTTGCGTTGTAAACTTTCGCCCCTCTCCGCTGCGGGTTCGAATCCCACTGGGAGCTCGACTTGTAAGAGAGGAAATTCGATTCTTATTGATGGCGGGAGGTGTACAGTACTGGTTCTCCTCAGGAAAGATGGGTGGTCTGCCTCCACCACAAAAAAATCGACCGTCATTGAGTTGGTTCATTTAAACATCGAGATGGGCGTAGCCCATCGAGGTGTTTAAATTAACCAACGAGATGAAACCATACTCTATTTGTTTTGTAGCATGTCCATTTCAGCTCTATTTCAGTTATTCTAACTGTTATTCTCACTGTTATTCTCACAGTTATTCTGACAGGTCTTATTTTCAATTAAACGATTTACACCTGTGTCTGAACAAAGAGAATTGTCTGTGACCATGCTACAAGTTTGTAGATAACAAGACCTAGACCAAATTAGCATGCATGGTCGAGTCGAAACATGATTACAACGTATATAAACCAATAATAAAAAATAAATATTTTGGTTTACACCATGGCTTTACACCATGAACAGACCCAATAATACCGAGTCTGCTACTTTTATCTCTTGTTTGTGTTGCTTCCAGTGGATCCCCTTTTCAGTATTTATTGGCATTCACACTAGCGCTTGTTTAGTGCTGTGTGGTGGCCGTAAAAAGTCGCCTCGAATACAAATCAGTAGTGTTATTACTTACTCGTCCTTTGGGATCATCAAGCCCGATTTTTGTGGCTTTAATAAAAACGAATATCGCCTAAGCCGGTGCTAGGAGGCGTGAGAGGTGTTACATTTACATTACCTCTCATGAACAGACTCAATACAACCGCGTCTGCTACTTTTACCTCTTTTGTTTGTGTTTGTTGCTTCCGGGGGATCCCGTTTTCAGTATTTATTTTCATATAAACAATAACTTGAGATAGTATAACATAGTGGATAACAATCAATTTATACGAACTCGCATAATTATAAAAGCAGATCCAGCTAGAATTACATCAAAATCAGATCGATTATTCCTTCAGTTTGTTGTACTGCTTTTACTATTCATGACATAGAAAATACAATGGTTTTCTAGACTCACTGACTTGATCAGCATCATATAAAAACATGCATATGTATTCATATTTTACTTATAATCGTTATTTAGATAACAACTTCACCATTTATCGAAATATTCAATGTTTGCGCATTAAATAATAGCAATTAACATTAAAGAAAGACAAAACTAAAACATATTTCATTTTGCTAATGTTATATAGCAACACAATTGTCTTTCTTTAATAGTTTCATACACACACGTGCCGAAAACCTAAAGAAAACTGTATTTCTGTATAAATTCTCAGCGCAAGAAATATTGTTTTCATTTGACTGCAATTCTGATAAATAAAAATAGTCCTGATAATACTAACTTCATCTTTCAAGTTTTTCTTTGTGGTTGACTGTCGTCCTTGAATGCTGATTTTCTTGTTCGATTTTGATATCTGCTTTTATTACTTTAGAAATACATCTTAACAGAAAAAAGGCAGTTACCGCAACCATAAATAAATAAAATCTTGCTGTTCAGAAAAAGCAGCCCCCAGCACGCATGTCAGATTATAAAGCCAGTACATTTAATGGACTCAACCCAAACAGCTAAGCAAGATTAATGTGTTCCTTTCCCTGATATAGCAGCTGGTGTCATGTTGAATTAGTTGACGCATATTTTATATAACATTGTCAGGAAGAGGGGTCATGCGGTTTTAAAATATCTAAAGAAATAAAAACAAGATAAAATCGTGGCAACTTGGCCTAAGCTTTTCTTGACTATGTTTAACTGTGCGCATTGTATATACTGTGAGCAATGAATTCCATTACTTTGTTTGTTGGTGGATGTCCTTATTACGTTCCGTTTCCGAAATATTTTGTTTTAAATCGGGAGTATAGTTGAACGTTTTGAGTGGATTTAATGCTAAACTACATATCCTTCACCCACAGCCTATGCTATGGAATACAATACAGGAAAATTTCTTGCGCTATAATTGTGCTATCAGTATGATTTGTTATTTAATGTAGGCCTATTCTCGTCAAAATCGATGGGGATTTTAGAGAGGAGTTAAAAGGAAAAGCTAAGGTGCCAAAGGATATATATGCTACTTCATTTGACTAGATAGGTAGGGCATTTCCTCGTTTATTGTTATGTTTATTATTTAGAGAAAATTGACGACATATGTCAGTTATCATCAAAGAAAATTAACCGCATTCCTGTTCTTTTTATGTTATACTGACTAAACGCACGACTTAAAAACATATCGGGGTATATATCCGAACCTTTTTCTGAAGCATTTGTTTGATCGTCTCTTGCATACACAATGTTGATGGCATTATATTATGAATGGAACACAACATTTTCCCGTGTAAATCTTGTGATGCTTGGACAGCAGACAAGGAAGCGGGGGATTTGCATTTAAAATGCCCTATCAAACAATTTTTTTTTATAATTTGACCATGCGCCGCTGGACATGGAATAATGGCAGTAAATATGGCATGTCCACCGCCATATGCATGCCATCTTCGGGATGGTTAAAATTCTGTACTATTGATTTTATGAAGATTGAGTTCTGCTCAACCAGGGTCTAGTGGGCGTGAACGGTAGCAAGCATATTTCACCATCGTTCATTAACAGTCTGAATCAAACCGAGACAGCAATATTTCGTATTTATCGTGTTCGGCCGTTTCCAAAGGTCCACTTTCATACTCTTTCAGTTGTTTTTATTTCACCATTGATTTTGGAGAGTAATGTACTTTTATTTAACCCTGACTTATTTTGATATTTAAATGGTGTCTGCAAATGTAGCTGAAACAAACGCACAACATGATAATTGACGTAATATAGCTGTGCGACAGATGTGGCCGCATCATGTGATATTCTAAGGTATATTAAATTGAGAAAAGTGTCATTATTTCCTAACATCTCCACATTCTGCCAATAGGAAAATCATTACTGTGATACATTGACATCAACGATAAATGTCAGGAGTTGGAGTTCTAAATTACACTTTCGTACGATATGAACGCACTTATTAATTTCTACGAACTCTCCTGCATTATAAAACGGGTCCTTTCATAAGGTGACAGTGTCTTATGCTGAGTATACAGTCTAGCTTTACTCTAGTTTGAAATGTTAACACCACGTTTCAGACAGCGAGGTTCAACACATGAAATGTTGAACTTTATACATATAATAAACTTTCCTCAGATTATCTGCCATATGATTATATTCAAAGCAATGGTTCTAAAACACAATCATTTACAATGAGCTCCAAACACGAGCTCCTATCAATATCCGTTGATTACTAACTAAACAATTGGTTCGACACTTTACCTGTTCGAACCTACAACTATATAACAATATATCCGCAATAAAGTAAAATAAAGGGTTTGAACACGATCTTGCAAACCCTAACGCTTAAAAGCTAAGGGTTTTATCATACGTCGAGCTGAACACTGCGATGGGCTACCCTGTAGTATAGCTCCAACCTATGTTAATATTGATGTTTCAGCCTCATAGGTTGGTCTCGACACTAGCCTGAGCTACCACGTATGTTCAACCACTTTGAACAATTTGTATCAACCTACAACGGTTCAACTATCAGCATCAAAAATCTCTAAGCTGTACCTATGCTAACCTGTCCCTTGGTCAGCCTGTAGTTCGAACGTACGTTCTACAACTCGCCTGTCGAACCGTAGTACGTTTAACTACTCACAAGCTACAAACTCAGCAGTATTGTAGCTCAACCCTTCTTCTTCTTTCAAGCACGGAATATTAATATGTGAATTCTCTGATATATTAAACGTGCTGTGAAGACCAAAAGAAACCTATATGCTGATAGAGTCCTACTGAACAAATTGCCAATTAAGCTTCTTATGGTTTCCCGGCAAAGAGACAGAGAAAAATCCCAACGATCTGTTATTGGAATTCCCAGGTTCATGTATAAACCGAGTTTACCGTGCTATGCGATTCAAAGTGATGTGTGTGTGTGTGTGTGTGTGTGTGTGTGCGTGCGTGCGAGCGTGCGTGCGTGCGTGTATGTGTGTGTGTATAAAGAAATATAAAAAGATCGGACAGGGAAAGTAGCATTCAAGGAGGACAATCAACCACAAAACACAGAAACAAACACGCAAACAGACAAACAAGAAGGCAAAAGTAATAATAAATGCAAGCGACATCACAAACACAAAAGGGTTGACAATAGGGCTACCCTTCTTGGAACGGTCAGTGGCAAAGTAGGCCACTGGTAGTTTAAACCGGTTTTAGGGTGCACCAAACCTCACACTTAACCTACTGTCATCCCATTAAAACAGGACAGTGTAAATAAAGAAATCCCCGTCATGATATAATCTCTAAATAACAAGGCAGCATCAATAGGCAATATAAGTAAAACACAATTATGCTCGTGTAAATATAATACAAAGAAAACAATAGCCTAGAAAGCCACAGCGAAGGTACTCAATGACTTTGCAGAAGCCAGAGCAGTAAGAGAATAAACCATTAAGGACACGACAAGAAAGATCATGGACAAACATCAAACGCCACCGTCCCAATGGGCTTTAGGTAGGCGTTATCATAGGGTCCACAGCCTGTCCGGTCATCGTACAATTAAAGAGGAAAGCATAGTGGCGAACTGTAAAAGGGTCCACCACCAAGCATTGAAAACCGAGTTTCCCTGCGCTATAAGATTCAAAGTGACGTGTGTGTGTGTGTGTGTGTGTGTGTGTGTTTAATTCTAAGGAGTATAGTACCTTCGCCTATATGGACACCAGAAAATCCCGGTACGCCCAGGCATGATGTGTGGACTGTTAAAATTTATGATTTTGAATTTAAGTTTAATTTTGATGACTCTGCCACAGAGTCCCAAAGTTTCTAAAAATTTAACCAAAGCAGAAAGCCAACACTGTCGGTTAATTCAACAACCTAATTTCGCTTTACTGGCTTTCTATTTTATGATGTTCGGCTTTAAAGGTATTGCTAACGGACTGGTATTATTTGCATAGGGGTTGTATGGAGATGAATTGAATTGAATTGAATGTTGTTTAACGGCTCATCAATTTAGAGCCGCCACAGAGAGAGGGGAAGGATACATAGGAATCCGGGAACCGTGCACTACTCTTATCGAATAGATTCCTATGGTTCTTTAACTTGCTCGGAGGATAGACCAATACACGGGACCGCCCGGTTTACGTCCCCATCCGACGGACGATGCTAAGGGAAAGTGTTTTGCCCAAGAACACAACGACGAAACTCAGTGGCACCACGGAGAATTGAACCCGGGGCCTACGGTTACAAATCCGCAGTGCTAACGACTGCGCCACGCTAGCCCTCTGAATGGAGATGAGGGATACGATGAAGGACACATAAGGACCTTGTGCTGGGTCGTCCGTATGTATACATATGGGCACATATTTAGAATGATGCGGGATATTTAACGACCTTTTAACATAGGTCGCCCATATTTAGGATGATGTGAGATACGTAACGACCGTTTCTACAGGTCGCCCGTATTTATACTTATTGGGCTAGTGATCCGGGTGATGCGGTTTACGTAACGACCGTTTTACCAGGTCGCCCGTAATTATACTTATTTGGCTTGTATATTGATTTTGTTGAGGTGTTTGCAAGACGGATCGAAGATGACTTCCCGTTCCACGGTACAAGTACGTTGTAGTAGTTTGGAGAGATTCTGTTCCCCATCCCCATCAGGTTTGGCTGGCTGGCTGGCTGGCTGCATCGTCGTTCAAAGTCTTGAAGATTCACAGACGTGTGCAATACATTTTTCATACCCTGTGCAATGGTTTTACCTTAGTTTATAATCACAATCTTAATAACTTTCAAACTAAATAACTATACAAAAGTATGTTCAGGAAGTATATAAATACATATAAATGCAGTACCTACTGCGAAACGTTTGTCAACGTCACATTATTCTGACACTTAACACTTTTCTTTATTATTCATTGAAAATCGTGATCCCTAAATAACGCAGCATTTCCTAAATTGCATCATTTCACTATTTGAACCGAAATAAACGCCAAATCAACACGGAGTACGGCGCTAGTGTTGGATTATTGAGGAAATACGCACGCATGTAATATTTCTTATTTCCTTAACACGTCTCTAGACTCCAGACTTCGTTAATGTTTTATCTTCTGTATTATAGTCTTTGGTGTGACATAAAACAAAAATGTCATATTTATTTTAGCTTAGCATGCATGTAACAGATTGCATTGATATTTACAAAGGATCTTTATTTGACGGTGTCGGATTAATAAATACTAAAAAGGTGATCCCTTAGAAGCCACAAACACAAACAAGCGATAAAAGTATATCAGACTCGGTTTTATGGAGTCTGTTTATGAGAGGTAATGTAAAAGTGCAACACCTCTCACGCCTTCTAGCACCGGCTTCAGCGATATTCTACTTTAAAACCACAAAGATCGGGCTTCATGATCCCAAAGGACCAGTAATTAATAACACTACTGATTTGTAGTCGGGCGCCTTTTTACGGCCGCCACACAGCACTAAACAAACGCTAGTGTGAATGTCAATAAATACTGAAAAGAGGATACCTTGAAAGCAACAAACACAAACTAAAAGTAGCAGACTCGGTTGTATTGAGTCTGTTCATGAGAGGTAATGTTAAGTGCAAAACCTCTCACGCCTCCTAGCACCGGTTTAAGCGATATTCTACTTTAAAGTTACAAAGATTAGGGATTAAGTTGATGAAATTGTGGTGTTTTATCATATGCCATGTCGTTTGTCAGTAAAGTATTATATCTAAAGGTTATTTGAGAAAACCGTTTTTTAAAACTTAATAAATTTTCATTTGTGGTCCAGTGGATCAGCAGGATCAGCATGCTGGTCATGAAACCGGCGGACCCGGGTTCAGACCGTTAATTAACAATATAAATGGATTCGTTCGAAAAAGCAGGGCAACATTCCCCTCTCAAAAACCTATAATATGTTAATGTCCGTTAAACAACCGTTTAATACGCGCTACGCACGATTTTGTTGATGAAATATGCATATCCCTTAAAAAGAAAATCGGTATTTCGAAGTGAAACTCGATAGGTTTTACATAACCATGATTTATCTCATGTAAATATTGTAGTTTTTCCTGCGCATAAGTTTGCAAACTTGTGATTCTTTGCCGAGACCTCTAATATATTATAGATATGTAAAGCACGTTTTCCTTAGGATTCATGATCATTTTCAGTTCATTGATTGTCATATATAAGATGGTTGTCATATATCAGATGGCTGTCATATATCAGATGGCTGTCATATCATATGGCTGTCATATATCAGATGGCTGTCAATCAGATGGCTGTCATATATCAGATGGCTGTCATATATCCGATGGCAGATGGCTGTCATTTTTTCAGATGGCTGTCATATCAGATGGCTGTCATATATCAGATGGCTGTCATATATCAAGCAACATAACGTGAAAATAACATGTATCAATGTAGATAAGTGGCAGTGAAACTGTTATTTTTGTAGTTCTGTCATCGTTTACACTTCATGTCAACAATGTAGATAAGTGGCAGTGTACATGTTATTTCTGTAGTTCGTCATCATTTATACGTCATGTCAACAATGTAGATAAGTGGCATTGTACATGTTATTTCTGTAGTTCTGTCATCGTTTACACATCATGTCAACAATGTAGATAAGTGGCAGTGTACATGTTATTTCTGTAGTTCTGTCATCGTTTACACTTCATGTCAACATGTAGGTAAGTGACATTGTACATGTTATTTATGTAATTATGTCATCGTTTACTCTTCATGTCAACAATGTAGACAGTGTACATGTTACTTCTGTATTTCTATCATCGTTTACACTTCATGTCAACAATGTAGATAAGTGGCAGTGTACATGTTAGTTCTGTAGTTCTGTCATCGTTTCCACTTCATGTCAACAATGTAGATAAGTGGCAGTGTACATGTTATTTCTGTAGTTCTGTCATCGTTTCCACTTCATGTCAGCAATGTAGATAAGTGACATTGTACATATTGTTTCTGTAATTCTGTCATCGTTTTCACTTCATGTTAACAATGTAGACAGTATACATGTTATTTCTGTAGTTCTGTCATCTTTTACACTTCATGTCAACAATGTAGCTAAGTGCCAGTGTACATGTTATTTCCGTATTTCTGTCATCGTTTACACTTCATGTCAACAATGTAGGTAAGTGACATTGTACATGTTATTTATGTAATTATCGTTTACTCTTCATGTCAACAATGTAGACAGTGTACATGTTATTTCTGTAGTTCTGTCATCGTTTACACTTCAAGTCAACAATGTAGATAAGTGACAGTGTTCATGCTATTTCTGTAGTTCTGTCATCGTTTACACTTCATGTCAACAATGTAGATAAGTGGCAGTGTACATGATATTTCTGTAGTTCTGTCATCGTTTACATTTCATGTCAGCAATGTAGATAAGTGGCAGTGTAAATGCTATGTCTGTAGTTCTGTCATCGTTTACACATCATGTCAACAATGTAGATAAGTGGCAGTGTACTTGTTATTGTCAACAATGTAGATAAGTGGCAGTGTAGATCTTATTTATATAGATCTGTCATCGTTTAAACTTCATGTCAACAATGTAGATAAGTGGCAGTGTACTTGTTATTTTTGTAGTTCTATCATCGTTTACACATCATGTCAACAATGTAGATAAGTGGCAGTGTACGTGTTATTTCTGTAGTTCTGTCATCGTTTACACTTCATGTTAACAATGTAGACAGTGTACGTGTTATTTTTGTAGTTCTGTCATCGTTTACATTTCATGTCAGCAATGTAGATAAGTGGCAGTGTAAATGCTATGTCTGTAGTTCTGTCATCGTTTACACATCATGTCAACAATGTAGATAAGTGGCAGTGTACGTGTTATTTCTGTAGTTCTGTCATCGTTTACACATCATGTCAACAATGTAGATAAGTGGCAGTGTACTTGTTATTTTTGTAGTTCTATCATCGTTTACACATCATGTCAACAATGTAGATAAGTGGCAGTGTACGTGTTATTTCTGTAGTTCTGTCGTCGTTTACACTTCATGTCAACAATGTAGGTAAGTGCCAGCGTACATGTTATTTCCGTATTTCTGTCATCGTTTACACTTCATGTCAACAATGTAGGTAAGTGACATTGTACATGTTATTTATGTATTTATGTCATCGTTTTCAATTCATGTCAACAATGTAGACAGTGTACATGTTATTTATGTAGTTCTGTCATCGTTTACACTTCATGTCACATTGTAGGTAAGTGACAGTGTACATGTTATTTATGTAATTATGTCATCATTTACTCTTCATGTCAACAATGTAGACAGTGTATTTGTTATTTCTGTAGTTCTGTCATCGTTTACACTTCATGTCAACAATGTAGATAAGTGGCAGTGTACATGCTATTTCTGTAGTTCTGTCATTGTTTACACTTCATGTCAACAATGTAGATAAGTGGCAGTGTAAATGTTGTTTCTGTAGTTCTGTCATCGTTTACACTTCATGTCAACAATGTAGATAAGTGGCAGTGTACATGCTATTTCTGTAGTTTTGTCATCGCTTACACTTCATGTCAACAATGTAGATAAGTGGCAGTGTACATGCTCTTTCTGTAGTTCTGTCATCGTTTACACTTCATGTCAACAATGTAGATATGTGACAGTGTACATGTTATTTATGTAGTTCTGTCATCGTTTACACTTCATGTCAACAATGTAGATAAGTGGCAGTGTACATGCTCTTTCTGTAGTTCTGTCATCGTTTACACTTCATGTCAACAACGTAGATAAGTGGCAGTGTACATCTTATTTCTGTAGTTCTGTCATCGTTTACACTTCGTGTCAACAATGTAGATAAGTGGCAGTGTACATGTTATTTCTGTAGTTCTGTCATCGTTTACACTTCATGTCAACAATGTAGACAAGTGGCAGTGTACGTGTTATTTCTGTAGTTCTATCATCGTTTACACTTCATGTCAACAATGTAGATAAGTGGCAGTGTTATTTCTGTAGTTTTGTCATCGTTTACACTTCATGTCAACAATGTAGATACGTCGCAGTGTACATGCTATTTCTGTAGTTCTGTCATCGTTTACACTTCATGTCAACAACGTAGGTAAGTGGCAGTGTACGTGTATAACTGTATTTCTGTCATCGTTTACACTTCATGTCAACGACGTTGATAAGTGGCAGTGTACATGTTATTTCTGTTGTTCTGTCATCGTTTACACTTCATGTCAACAATGTAGATAAGTGGCAGTGTACGTGTTATTTCTGTTGTTCTGTCATCGTTTACACTTTACGTCAACAATGTAGATAAGTGGCAGTGTACATGCTATTTCTGTAGTTCTGTCATCGTTTACACTTCATGTCAACAACGTAGATACGTGGCAGTGTACATGTTATTTCTGTATTTCTGTCATCGTTTACACTTCATGTCAACAACGTAGATAAGTGGCAGTGTACGTGTTATTTCTGTAGTTCTGTCATCGTTTACACTTCATGTCACCAATGTAGATAAGTGGCAGTGTACATGCTACTTCTGTAGTTCTGTCATCGTTTACACTTCATGTCAACAACGTAGATGAATGGCAGTGTACTTGTTATTTCAGTATTTCTGTCATCGTTTACATTTCATGTCAACAACGTAGATAAGTGGCACTGTACATGCTATTTCTGTAGTTCTGTCGTCGTTTCCACTTCATGTCAACAACGTAGATAAGTGGCAGTGTACATGTAATTTCTGTATTTCTGTCATCGTTTACACTTCATGTCAACAATGTAGATAAGTGGCAGTGTACATGTTATTTCTGTAGTTCTGTCATCGTTTACACTTCATGTCAACAATGTAGATAAGTGGCAGTGTGCATGCTATAACTGTAGTTCTGTCATCGTTTACACTTCATGTCGACAACGTAGATACGTGGCAGTGTACGTGTTATTTCTGTAGTTATGTCATCGTTTACACTTCATGTCACCAATGTAGATAAGTGGCAGTGTACATGCTATTTCTGTAGTTCTGTCATCGTTTACACTTCATGTCAACAACGTAGATGAATGGCAGTGTACTTGTTATTTCAGTATTTCTGTCATCGTTTACATTTCATGTCAACAACGTAGATAAGTGGCAGTGTACATGCTATTTCTGTAGTTCTGTCGTCGTTTCCACTTCATGTGAACAACGTAGATAAGTGGCAGTGTACATGTAATTTCTGTATTTCTGTCATCGTTTACACATCATGTCAACAATGTAGATAAGTGGCAGTGTACATGCTCTTTCTGTAGTTCTGTCATCGTTTACACTTCATGTCAACAATGTAGATATGTGACAGTGTACATGTTATTTATGTAGTTCTGTCATCGTTTACACTTCATGTCAACAATGTAGATAAGTGGCAGTGTACATGCTCTTTCTGTAGTTCTGTCATCGTTTACACTTCATGTCAACAACGTAGATAAGTGGCAGTGTACATCTTATTTCTGTAGTTCTGTCATCGTTTACACTTCGTGTCAACAATGTAGATAAGTGGCAGTGTACATGTTATTTCTGTAGTTCTGTCATCGTTTACACTTCATGTCAACAATGTAGACAAGTGGCAGTGTACGTGTTATTTCTGTAGTTCTATCATCGTTTACACTTCATGTCAACAATGTAGATAAGTGGCAGTGTTATTTCTGTAGTTCTGTCATCGTTTACACTTCATGTCAACAATGTAGATACGTCGCAGTGTACATGCTATTTCTGTAGTTCTGTCATCGTTTACACTTCATGTCAACAACGTAGGTAAGTGGCAGTGTACGTGTATAACTGTATTTCTGTCATCGTTTACACTTCATGTCAACGACGTTGATAAGTGGCAGTGTACATGTTATTTCTGTTGTTCTGTCATCGTTTACACTTCATGTCAACAATGTAGATAAGTGGCAGTGTACGTGTTATTTCTGTAGTTCTGTCATCGTTTACACTTTACGTCAACAATGTAGATAAGTGGCAGTGTACATGCTATTTCTGTAGTTCTGTCATCGTTTACACTTCATGTCAACAACGTAGATACGTGGCAGTGTACATGTTATTTCTGTATTTCTGTCATCGTTTACACTTCATGTCAACAACGTAGATAAGTGGCAGTGTACGTGTTATTTCTGTAGTTCTGTCATCGTTTACACTTCATGTCACCAATGTAGATAAGTGGCAGTGTACATGCTACTTCTGTAGTTCTGTCATCGTTTACACTTCATGTCAACAACGTAGATGAATGGCAGTGTACTTGTTATTTCAGTATTTCTGTCATCGTTTACATTTCATGTCAACAACGTAGATAAGTGGCACTGTACATGCTATTTCTGTAGTTCTGTCGTCGTTTCCACTTCATGTCAACAACGTAGATAAGTGGCAGTGTACATGTAATTTCTGTATTTCTGTCATCGTTTACACTTCATGTCAACAATGTAGATAAGTGGCAGTGTACATGTTATTTCTGTAGTTCTGTCATCGTTTACACTTCATGTCAACAATGTAGATAAGTGGCAGTGTGCATGCTATAACTGTAGTTCTGTCATCGTTTACACTTCATGTCAACAACGTAGATACGTGGCAGTGTACGTGTTATTTCTGTAGTTATGTCATCGTTTACACTTCATGTCACCAATGTAGATAAGTGGCAGTGTACATGCTATTTCTGTAGTTCTGTCATCGTTTACACTTCATGTCAACAACGTAGATGAATGGCAGTGTACTTGTTATTTCAGTATTTCTGTCATCGTTTACATTTCATGTCAACAACGTAGATAAGTGGCAGTGTACATGCTATTTCTGTAGTTCTGTCGTCGTTTCCACTTCATGTGAACAACGTAGATAAGTGGCAGTGTACATGTAATTTCTGTATTTCTGTCATCGTTTACACATCATGTCAACAATGTAGATAAGTGGCAGTGTACATTTTATTTCTGTATTTCTGTCATCGTTTACACTTCATGTCAACAACGTAGATAAGTGGCAGTGTACGTGTTATTTCTGTAGTTATGTCATCGTTTACACTTCATGTCACCAATGTAGATAAGTGGCAGTGTACATGCTATTTCTGTAGTTCTGTCATCGTTTACACTTCATGTCAACAACGTAGATGAATGGCAGTGTACTTGTTATTTCAGTATTTCTGTCATCGTTTACATTTCATGTCAACAACGTAGATAAGTGGCAGTGTACATGCTATTTCTGTAGTTCTGTCGTCGTTTCCACTTCATGTGAACAACGTAGATAAGTGGCAGTGTACATGTAATTTCTGTATTTCTGTCATCGTTTACACATCATGTCAACAATGTAGATAAGTGGCAGTGTACATTTTATTTCTGTAGTTCTGTCATCGTTTACACTTCATGCCAACAATGTAGATAAGTGGCAGTGTACATGCTATAACTGTAGTTCTGTCATCGTTTACACTTCATGTCAACAACGTAGTTTGTTAAATAAAGTCTGTATTAGTATTGTTATTATTAGCCGAAGCTCATGGGATTGGGAGTTGTTCGTCGTCTGTTGTCCATCCGTCCGTCCGTCCGTCCGTCCGTTAACGTTTGCTTCGAACAATATCTCCTCTGAAAAAAAATGGGTAAAATTCAACGAAACTTCACAGGAAACATTCTTGCATGGTTTGTGTATCCCGATGCGTCAAAACATATGACCGATGTTTCTAAAAATAGAAAGAATATTTTAACGACTTCTTCTCGTGAACTTCTGAGTAGAATTTGACGAAATTTCAGGAAGCATCATTGCGTGATCCTCTCTCAGACTTATATAAATCATCCAGATTCGTTACTAAAAATATAAAAATATAAAAGAAATCTCTAAACTATTCATGAACCAATCAACCAATTCTTTTGAAACATCACCAAAAGCATTCTCTCATAACCCTTTCTCGGATTTATAAAAATCATCACGTTCCCTTAACAAATATGGCCACCATCACTAAAAATAGACAATAGTTAAACAACTTCTTCTCGTGAACCAATGACTCAATATTTTGAAACTTGATCAAACATATCTTCTCATAACCTTTTATGAGATTTATATATATCAATAAATATGGCCGCCGTTACTAAACACAGAGAAATACATAACAGACTGCTTTTCATGAACCATTGGCCCACTTGTGATCACTAGGTGAGTGATTCATGGCATTCATGGCCATTTTAGCACTCTTGTTTAGAGCATGGAAGCTTTGCTTTCCTCCTGAATTCAACCAATTTCTTTTAGGCCTCTGTTAGGAATGTAATTGCATTGAGATAATTCTATTATGTTTAGCTTAGCGTTTTAGCACGTTGCTTTGATGGAAACTTGTCAACAGATGGGGTGTGGGGCAAATTTCAAAACATTCATTTAGAAAAAAATAGTTTCGGCAGGACTGAAATATTTCCCATTAGATTCTCCATGTAACTGCGTTCTCCTAAATGCAAACAGGGTGCCGTTGATTGCTCTGGAAAGCGATATGGTATTTCTTGTGAGTTTCTTTTTTTTTCCAGAAATCTCGGTACGTCCTTGGAATAAATGTTATATATTACATTATTAATTTTGTGATGACAATACTTTTGAAATATTTAAATATAGTCTGAAACTGGATATTAATATTGGAGCTATTTCCGATTTCTAAATATTGTCACTCAGTCATGGAAAGTTACCTGTTAGGCTGCATAGTCTGTACTACTCAACCTAAAAAATGTTAAGATAATCCCAAACAGGCAGTGTTATGATGATTTTCCTATCCTTACATAATAAGGGAGATAACCTGTGAACTGAAGACATGACCATGACTATAAGAGTCATGCCTCCATTACCAATAAGAATTTGGGCAGGAAATCTGCAGTTCTGCGGATCAGATTCTGCATATTTAAATTCAGGGTGCATTCCTGTTAGCGCCATATAACCTTTCTGTGCTGGTGCGCCGCAAAACCCAATTCAACTAAACTCATTGTTTTTAAGACAATATCTCTTCCCATTTAAATGGAAGCAATCGCTACTTCAATATAAACACAATTGTCTGGATGTTCGTCTTATACAGGCTTGTCTCTGCGGTCATATATAAGCAACTGAGACGTAAAAAATATATCTGAAGGGCCAACAAACCTGTATTGAGCGTCAAATGGCACATCCTATGACTGAGGTATATTAACGGCATACGTTTATGTTTTTCTTGTAAATCGATGAATACTTATGTATTTTTAAACAAAAAATACACAAGTAAATAAAAGGTATTTTTACTTTTGGGCAATTTAGATTTATCCAAAATAATATCGTTTGATTACAATTGTAATAAATAGGTCATTAACAGGGGATAAGTGTGCCTCTTTGTAACATGTCCCTTAAGAGCTATCTAGGGTCAGTATCACAAAGAGGCACACCTACCCAAGTTTATTACCTATTACTTTAAGCTAAACTACAGCTGCGTTGAATGCATGAACAGATAGATAATTACCAAAAATAAGGTACTCCCTTTTTTGCTGGTATTCCCATAGAACAGTTTTTGAGGGCGTAGGACAACTTGAACAGCATTTTTATTAAACAATGTTTGAAGTTTTTAAGCATACTTCACTGAGTACTAAATATTTCTTTAAATTTTCAAATTTAGCCACGCAATACTCTTTTATGGATACTATGGAAACTTTATAGGAGGTAATTTGATGTTTTTTGATAATCAAAAGCTGCTACCTACACAAGTTTACCTATAGCAATATATGAATATTGTCTTGGACGAATTGAGGTAATGTTTGTAGATTTTATTTCTTTTTAACAAAAATGCTTGGTGTAAGAAAAAGGGGGATAACTCTCTTGTGTACTGAACTTTTAAAACAAATATCTTGTTCGGACTATTAGTGGTGGTCGATCTAATTATTCTATATACATCATTTATTATTTCCTGTTTTGCTGTATATATAATAAGGCCACGAAAAAGTAGTATATACATATACTGCAATTGCTCAAATTTAGCTGATGCACGGGGAGATATATAACACATATATTATTGTGTAAACATGTGACTAGCATGAAGGTGATACAAATATATAGCTCCTACTAACCTATAAGAGTTATAAACACCGCAAGATGTGATGACCCTGAACATGTTATCATTACATACTGTATCATCCAGACCGAGTTTGAAATATCCGTAATTAAGATTAAATAAGAGTTTAAAATGTACAACTAGAATCGTTAAACGTTGCCACTCGAGCTCAGTTTGTTTGATAATTGAATGGTATTTAATATCATTGTCCAGCCCATATTGGGTTATGTATGACGGTCGATGATTAAGTGGTGGCGGCAGACCACGCATTTATTGCTTGTTAAAATTAACAAGTGGTTTTGCTTCTTAACTTAACAACGGTATCTGCCTTTGCTCCGTAACTTAACAAGATATTGTATGTACCGTGTACAATGTCGTGTTCAATGCATGCAAGTATTCATATAGTCCGTTCATAAGTTCTCCTTTTTAACCTGTCGTATTATCATGTATGACAACAGTGTTCTGTATAGCAGTGTCACCAGTTTACAATCGCGACAGCTTTAGGTCAGAGTGTAACAACCATGCTTGTATTTTATCTCAAAAATATGTTCAGCCAATACCGTATGCAGATATTTGTGTAGATTATTAAACATATATGTTAAAGAAACCTATGTCCACGTTGCTGATAAAACAAAAAGAGAACTGTAACAAATGCAAGGAGTGGGAGAGTATGTTTCTATTCGATCAGTTAATATCCAACTTTTATGTTTATATTTATTTTCATATTCATTTTCACATTTTTCAAAACATCTATGGAAAAAGTAGGTTCTATCGATATTATGACCTTGGTTTAATGATCAATCTATTGAGGCTTTTTTTTCTTTTTTAAATCCTACTTGCTCAACATGCTATCATTGACAGCTAAAGCCGAACGCTTATAAACAAACATGTTCTAAGAACATATTGCTCAAAAAATAGAACTAACAACTACCAGGAGCGTGAGAGTGTGTTTGTACGTTCAATGACGTCACATTATTTTGATTACTTACGAAAAATATCCCCCTAAACAAAGGCATGATCAATGACTGATGGTTCATACAATTTCTGAGACATCAGGATGATAATATTAAGCATGTTTGCTTGTTGATTTTCTGGTTTTAAATAAAAAAATATAATACTTCAATGTTGGAGTTGAACATTGTAGTGTGTTTACTTCAAATTTGAATCTTTTTTTAATTTTTTATTTTTTATTTTACAATGCGTATTATATGCAAACAAGTACATTTTTTCTAAAAGACAAAGACAAAAACGGGGGCGTCCGTGGCCGAGTGGTTAACGTCTCTGACTTGAAATCACTTGCCCCTCACCGCTGTAGGTTCGATCCCTCAGGGGCCTAGGAATCTTTATGTGAGGAAGCTATCCAGCTGGCTTGCGGAACGTCGGTGGTTCTACCCAGGTGCCCGCCTGTGCACGAAAATTGCCCTGAGGGGCACCTGGGGTCTTCCTCCACCAATGGAAGCTGGAAAGTCGCCATATGACCTTAGCTGTTGGTGCGACTATAAAATCCAATTCAACCAACCAACCAAAGACAAAAACAAAGTGTTGGCTTGTTTACATTTATTCAGTTAACTTTAATAGCATGCATTGTAGTGGTCTCTTGAAGTACTCGATCTCTTAAATGAAGTGGTCTCTGGAGCATGTTTGATCATAAATATTCCTCGCGTACAATTTAATTTAGTCTAAATCATTAATCAACAACATAGGGCCTTAGTAACACAGTTGGTAGTGCCAACTACATACCTCTGTCCTTAAATCATTCATCGACAACATAGGGCCTTGGTAATACAGTGGATAGTGCCAAGTACATACCTCTGTCCCTAAATCATTCATCGACAACATAGGGCCTTGGTAACACAGTGGATAGTGCCAACTACATACCTCTGTCCTTAAATCTTTCATCGACAACATAGGGCCTTGGTAATACAGTGGATAGTGCCAAGTACATACCTCTGTCCCTAAAGCATTCATCGACAACATAGGGCCTTGGTAACACATTGGATAGTGCCAACTACATACCTCTGTCCCTAAATCATTCATCGACAACATAGGGCCTTGGTAACACAGTGGATAGTGCCAACTACATACCTCTGTCCCTAAAGCATTCAACGACAACATAGGGCCTTGGTAACACAGTGGATAGTGCCAACTACATACCTCTGTCCCTAAAGCATTCAACGACAACATAGGGCCTTGGTAACACAGCGGTTAGTGCTAATTACATACCTCTGTCCCTAAATCATTCATCGACAAGATAGGGCCTTGGTAACACAGAGGATAGTGCCAACTGCATACCTCTGTCCCTAAATCATTCATCGACAACATAGGGCCTTGGTAACACAGTGGATAGTGCCAACTACATACCTCTGTACCGCGTAGCTTAGCTCCATGGTTGGACAGCATGTCTGATTGGAATCGTCATCCTAAATCTCGTCCCCTCTGAGATTCATGTCCCAATATACCATAGTATGAAGTGTTATGACGTAAAACCCATTTTATTTCATTGGTACAAAACAAATACAAGGTCAAAGTTGACTCATATGGTGATATATATTATACGTATATGTATAACAAACAATTGTGATGATTGCAAGAGGATACCACTGGCACTTGAGTCGCAAATATTATAATCCCACCCCAACAACCACCACCCCCATGCCCTATTATCTGTATAGCGCATGGTGCGGATCTTTGTCGACACCCGATGTTTTTAAAAAATGATTTTTCACTGAACTTCTCGCATAAATTTGTGTTACAGAAGTGGAACGTGTTGTATCGACGGAACCTATGCCAGTTAAAGGATGGTATGAAAGCGCCCGAGGTTGAGTGAGGTTCTCCTCACTCTAGTCCGAATTGGTAAGCGATTACTGGACTTTCAAAATCAAGAGCGCATGCTGGTGGTTAATTTCGGCAGCTGCTCCTGACCTCCGTTCATGGCGAAATTGGACCAGTTTCAGAAATTTGTGACCGATTTTGCTCACTCGGTTCGGTGGATTTCGATACAGTCTATATCCAAGAGGCGCATCCAACAGACGGCTGGGCCCTTAAAGGAGACACGTAAGAACTGCTACAACATACCAACAGTGAAGAATATTAAATGCGGCGGCCATGTTGCTTGAAGCCGGAAGTCACAGTCTTATTATGGTGGATTCTATGGAAAACGGAGCGCGTCAGAGATACAGCGCATTCCCTGAATCGATTTACGTTATCAAAGATGGCATTGTAATATATCAGGGTTTGGGACCTGATTTTTATAATCCATACGAGGGCATGGATTTTAAATCAGTTAAATGAGAAAAAGTCGTGATAAGAGGCTTACAAAATGCACTGTATATGCTTTATCGTTTCTGAATAATGTTTCTTGCTGGTATTGTATATTTCTTTTCGCACTTGGTTAATTCTAACCAAAGTGTATTTGCATATTCAATAAAGTGACTATTCGTGAAAAACGTTTAACTAAAATTGTTGTATAGACAAATGATGTATGTCAACTGACAAAAAAGCTTATATTTCTCCATACAAAGTTTTAAAACACATGTCATTATAACGATCTAGAGATCTCCAATACAAAGAGGGGATGGTGGCAGAAGTACAGTGCATGTTCAATGACGTCACTTTCTATTTTGATTTACCCGATATAAAATTTACGAAAAACAGCAAAATGTCCCCATAAACAAAGACATGATCAATGACTGATGTTTCATAAAGTTTCTGAGACATCATGATGATTATAGTAAACATGTTTGATTGTTGATGGGGAGTTTTAAGTTTTTGTTTGTTCTATCGAGGTTATATTAAAGGGACACAAGGCAATATTGAAATATGTATTTGGTTTTAAAAGAAGCATCTTCATTTATTAATCCAATATCATTTTGACTTTAAAACCTTATTGCATATATTTCAAAGTTAATAAAATTTTGATTTGTTCCTCTATTGCTGCAGTATAATTACTAATTAGTGAAAGAAAATATAATTTGCTGAAGTTTATGTAGTAAAAATAACGGGACGCCGCGAGTTTAGTCAAATAATCAAGATTGTCGTGTGTCTCTTTAATATATATATAACTGAAGTATATATTTCTGGAATATTTGCTTATACTTACACAGCAATACTAACATTTTGCCAAAATAAAAGTGTTCTTTGCAATGTCTTAGATTTACTGTTTGTGTTACAGGAATCGGTCACTTTTCATTTTCACCACGTACTATATAGTTATATTAGGTCAACTATGACAGGTTTTAGTGATCACCCATATAAAACGAAATACAGGCAAATATTCTGTTGGCGGGCGTAATAGATTTCCTATGCAACAATACGCTCTTTCTGGTAAATTGTTAAGCTTGAAACGTGCAATTTTCTGTTGCTTGTGTATTATCCTTTGATGCACACTATCGCGGCTCCAGAGATCAATTTATTTCCTGAAATGAAGCACAGATCAATAAATCAATTTATATTTTATAATTCTTCCAAGTTTGTCAGCCATAAACTACGGAATCCTGTTAATGCCATCGACCTGATGTTCACAAGACAACTAGAAAACTTGAAGCTTTTGCACGATAATTATCAAACTCATCTGATAATTATCAACTATCGTTTCAACTGTTCGCTCTGAACCTGTAAACTATAAGCGCGAAAAGTAGAAAATTTCAATATTAAGTTTCCAATTGTTATGGTAGTTTATCCGTAGCGATATATACGGACCAAAAGTTGAAAATTAATTTACAAAATATCAGTTTGTATACAAACAAAAACTTCGATCAAATGTATTGTCTAATCGATAAACTGATAAAGTCTAAGGCCGAAATAGATTACCCCATGTCGTCTGCTTAAAGTACTTATCACAATCAACAACAACAACAATAACAATATAATTATTTAATGAAAAACTGTATTTTTGCTTACAAAAAAGACCATCTCCACGTAATGTCAGTAAAATAAAACATATATCAAAATAAAGATTATCATTCCAACTATTTAGAAAAGTTTGCACCTAATTATTCAGTTTCGTCGTTATGCGATATATTTACATGTATTTTGAGAATTTTATACGGAATATATAGGGACAATAGGTGATGTAATTTAACTTGAAAATAGACCAAGATCCTTTTAACCTAAAAATATGAACAAATACATCAAAATAAAGATAACAAATTGTATTTTAAGAAACCGTTTGCTCCTAAGCGGTCAGATTTATAGAAATTCTACAATTAAATAATAATTAAATTTCTCCCTATACGCTCCGTGTAAAAATCGGCCGACACATCGATAACCCGTTTGAGGAAGTTTGCGATCAGTAGAGGGCTTCCATTGACAGTTGTGTTTGCAGTTTTGCGTTTTAGGTTATTTCCTTCATCTACATATTCTTAATTCTCCGTTTAAATCAAGTAAATTATCATAAATAGTCCATATATGGTCACATAGAACTATAGCTCTCAAAATGGCGGCTTCCATATTCATTCAACAAATCCTTCAAATGATCGTATCTTTGTGTATCATTCTATTTTGATATTTCACCGTTTCCATGTTGTTTCAGGACTCTCCATAATATGTTTTTGGCTATGTGCCTACATTCCATAAACAAAAATAGATAGTAAATCGGACTACAAATGCACTTTATAAAAGTATAAAATGTACTCTATATAAAGACAAAAGCACCATAAATAATGATAAATGTACTTGATATCAATAAACATTATATAATAAAGACATTCAACATGTTCAAAGAGAAACCAAGCTATGGCACGACGAGCGTACCGAGCGTACCATGGGTCATCACGAAGCGACATATTAGCTTTGAAGTTCAAATGAAATATATAAGTGTATAGGTATGTTGTATAAACATGTAACTAGCATAAAGTTGATTCACGGGAACAAATAAAGCTCCTACTAAAGGTAGATATATAAAAGTCTAAAATGCAAGACACGTCATCACAAACATAAACGGGTTAATAATATGGCTACTGCTTTGGAACGGTCAGTCGCAAAAAGGGCCGCTGGAGGATTCACATCAGGTTCTAGGGTGCACCAAACCTTACTCTTACCCTATTGTCATCCCAATAAAACGGAACATTGTAAATAAAGATATCCCCGCCATGTTATATTCTCTAACAAACATTGCAGCATTAATAGGTAATAGATAGATAGATACTTTTATTCTCATTTTGAAGTTAACATGTCCAGTTTACAAGTCACGAAATACATCTATAGATAATTTCGCACCTGATTAACCTTATCTCTGAAAATAACGGACATATCCGAACCTCGCTGAAGGTGGCCTCCGGATGTTTATCCCGCAAAGAAGCTAGCCGCCAAAAGAAAAAAGATGACATGTGAGAACACATGTACGAACACATGCACGTTCGTACGTACGTACGTCTGAATCGTTGTATTTATGTATGTATGTATGTAAATACGTATGCGTTTAATATGCGTTGTATATGCCTATGTTTTCTTTGTATTTGCACAACTTCATTACTAGGTTCGACCCCAGTATGTTTTCGTGGAATATTGTTGAAATATGGTTGTGGGAAGCTAACTAATTAACAGATGTCTTACTTTGTATAGGGGATAAGAGAGTTCTTCTTGGAATTGGGTGTGAGGGTGGTGGTACTCAGATATTTTCTGAAATATTCTATTGTGGACTTTAAACGTATTAATATAACTTAGGACTTTTCATCTAAAATTATTCCCTTGGAAATATGGAGTTTTAAATTACATCAAACCCCCTACTTCAACCCTCCCAGCTTCACCAACATCTCAGGAATTCTTCCACCCCGTCATATCACGTTCTCATACAAACATGTTATCCGTAAGGAACTGGTTCGTTCGACGAAATGTTATCCCGAAAACTCGCTTGTCACACGCTAAATTAAACCTAAAAGGCTGCCCACCTCCTCCACCCCTACCCAGATCAAATACATCTCCTATGTCCCCCATCACCAACTTTCACCCCTCCCCCCCCCCCCCCCCCCCCCCCCCCCCCCCCCCCCCACACACACATACAAACAATGTTGATTTCATTGTGGAAAATTACAGTATGTTGGTTTCAAATAAATATTTTTGGTGAAAATTAAATGTTACAACCTATTTTATTCTCTCTAATTTAAAATGCGTATGCAATTAAAGGTTAATAGATTTATATTGGGTTATATTCACTTGTTCTTTTGCGCATAAATATTGCGCTCCTAAAGTCGCGCAATATTAATACAAATAGCTCGTGCATATATCCCAATACAAATATAATAACCTGTAATTATACAAGGCCGGAGTTGACATGTGTTGGTTCATATCTACATGTGTACACTATCTCATCTACATGTGTACACTATACATGGATTATTTGCGTTAATGCTCTTCCATACGATATATACGGTCTAAACGTTCGGTAGGTTGTATTTCATGTGTATTATTAATCCTAATTGGTTGATTAATTTGATAGTGATATTTAAAAAAAGATGCATGACCATTCATCTTGTTATGTGTGCTTACGTTTGATAAGTACCACTGGAAGGAGAAGTAATTAATGGAGAACCATTTTTATATTTTCTTTCTTTGCTAAATTGAGCAAATGAACTGACATGATAATAACATTGCGCTTATAAATTAAATGCTAATTTAACACTATAAGACGAGTGTCACAAAGTATGTACACTTTTGGAAAAAAAAGCTATGTTTGTATCGAGTGTTTATCAAAACTGTGATTCTCCTAAAAAAAACGTGTTTACAATGCGGCGCTTTCTATTGATTACTCAGAAACCAGCCCACATCTTAAGAACACACTGATGCCCCAGAACCAGCCGATTAGCAGCTTCAGGTATGAAAGCACTAATTATTTTCCCCATAGACACCAATGTTAAAGTGTCACATATTAATGATTTGCTGCAAATTCAACTCAAGTATGGATAATGCAGCAGTGTAATGTTCATATAGAAAACTATGTTTCCACTTGAAAAATCACCAGAAAACGTGGGGTCACAAGACATGTAAGAAAGTTCTTGTTTGTTTACTAAACAGGTCAAGGGTACAGCTGTTTTGATTGATCGCCTGTTTTCATTGCTCACAAAGTGTAAGCATAGAGTCGAAATTTCGAAAATGTTCATCAGTGATCCAGTAAAACCTATTAATACGCTTCTGATACATACAACCA
The DNA here is from genome assembly GCA_037043455.1 of Cyrtodaria siliqua. Lineage (NCBI taxonomy): Eukaryota > Metazoa > Mollusca > Bivalvia > Adapedonta > Hiatellidae > Cyrtodaria > Cyrtodaria siliqua. Next base: position 24,789 of record JAWPHD010015229.1, on the reverse strand, counting down.
CAAAATCGAGTAGAAATGGGCAGTTTTCCCCTACCTATAATGCCCGTTTCCATCGAAAAAGGAGGGATTACTTTTTATAATAGGAACTACATTCGACTACACCTCGGAGGTTAACATGTAATTCGTGATGGTAAACCTTCATATCGAGAACAGAGCCTGTATTTTATGAGAGTATTATGTACATCTATCTATTTGTAAAGTTATACTAGATGATAACGGAATGTACGGTACGGTCTGATAATGGGAGGCTTTTATCATAAAAACATTGCTTTTATTACCTATACTATTTTATTTTATTAATACTGTTACATCTGTAATATATGACAAGTGTTTTACATTAATTGTACAAACTATTGGTATACGCTATCTCCGTTCCCGAGCACCTGCTATTTCCGATAGTTTTCGTTACAAATACTACCGGCGAATTGATGCTCAACATTTTCTTCTTGTACTTATAATAGTATGTATATATATGTATTTTGGGCGTTCTGTTGTAAAAACATTTTTACCTCGAATTACAGCAGAACGACCCCAAAATACATAGCCATTCATAAATGGTGATTTATTATTGATTTATTAAAACTTTTTTAAAATAGTGATAATGAAGATTGCAAGTTTAATTTTTTTTAATAGTTATCAAAGTTACACCCAAATTACAAAAATAGTTTGATTGTGTTTTGTTTTTTTTGTAATCTTTATAATTTTAAAATGTTTCTTTAATACAAAATAAATTTGTTGATTTGTTATCAGAATTTTAGTCAAATCAACAAATTATGATTTTTTCTTTGGTGGGCGTTCTGCTGTAATTTTTTTTTACCTAAAATTACAGAAGAACGACCCCAAAATACATAGCCATCCATAAATGGTGATTTATTATTGATTTATTAAAACTTTTTTAAAATAGGGGTAGTGAAGATTGCAAGTTTAATTTTTTTTAATAGTTATCAAAATTACACCCAAATTACAAAAATAGTCTGATTGTGTTGTTTTTTTTGTAATCTTTATAATTATAAAATGTTTCTTTAATACAAAATAAATGTGTTCATTTGTTATCAGAATTTTAGTCAAATCAACAAATTATGATTTTTTCTTAGGTGGGCGTTCTGCTGTAAAAAAAAATTCAATCGAGATTTGATCCAACAACCCCAAAATACATATGAAAAACTCCTACCACAAAATCAACAAAATATGATTTTTTTTTAGGTGGGCGTTCTGCTGTAAAAAAAAATTCAATCGAGATTTGATTCAACAACCTCAAAATATATATGAAAAACTCTTACCCCAAGTTGCCGAAATAAACCGGTTCAGAGTTATATTTTGATATTTTTTAATAAAGTTGATTGTTATCATAAAGGAAGACTGCAAACGAAAACGATAAAAGTAGAGAAAATAAAAATAAAAGAAACAGCTGGTATGTCCTTTTTACACCTGCTACAAGTGTAGTATAAAATGTTCATCTACCAAAGATATTTTTATCTACATGAAAGAATAAGCCGTAAAAGCATGGAACTCAAAAGTAACCCATAAATCTATTTTAGCATACTGATAACCAAACAATCTTTCAGCCATGATTATCATACAGAATTGCTACAAGCAATGCTACAAGCAAAATAAGTCTCATATAGCCCCAAAATACACACAGACGATGTTAAACAATTACAAAACATGCCAACATATATACAGACTATACTCAAACGATACCCAGACGATATCAAAATATATACAGACGATGCTAAACAATCTTCAACTACACACAAAATATTTCAAACAATCTTCAACTACACACAGATGATGCCAAACAGTCTTTAACTGTATACAGACAATATCAAATGATACATAGATGGTACTCAGATGATACTCAGGCGATGTCAAACAATGTCAAACTATATCCAGACGGTGTCAAAATATATACAGACGGTACCAAACAGTCTTCAACTGCATATAAACGATACTAAAATTGGTTGTGTTTTAATATTATTTTAAAATAATATTAAAATATATCATAATATAAAAACATGGAAAACAAAAGAGGATACTTGACACAAGAACAAATAGAAGAACTTCGTGAACTACGTGGACAAATATCTGCAAACCAAGCAATGAAAAGATATAGAATTGGAAATGACAAACTAAGAAAGATATGGAACCCTCGTATTACAAGGGAAAACATTACAAGGGAGGACATTATAAGAGAGGATGAAAAACCATATACGGCAGACGAACTTATACCACATGACAACCATGTTCAGATTATAGTTTGTTTCTTTAGCATTGCCAAAGTGCTGACTTGAGTGTTATGAAGGATCTGATGCAGTTTGTGTAGATAAAGATGGTTTCAGTGTTGGAAGAAAATATTTTGCCGAATCTGAATTATGAGGAGTACAGTCTGCTTGTATGTACCATGTTCAGATTATAGTTTGTTTCTTTTTAAAGGAGTCTGAATTATAAGGAGTACTGCTTGTACCGTGTTCAGATTTTAGTTTGTTTCTTTTTAAAGGAGTCTGAATTATGAGGAGTACTGCTTGTACCATGCTCAGATTATTATATAGTTTGTTTCTTTAGCTTTTTCACCACAATGCTGACTTGAGTGCTATGAAGGATCTGATGCAGTTTGTGTATATAAAGATGGTTTTGTGTTGGAAGAAAATATTTTTCCGAGTCTAGTTATAAGGAGTACTGCTTGTACCATGTTCAGATTATAGTTTGTTTCTTTAGCACTGCCACAGTGCTGACTTGAGTGCTATGGAGGATCCGATATAAATACTTACAAAGTGCTAGCTGTAGCATGCTATTGTCCACTTTGTGTTTGATATTACAATGTATGATATTTTAGTATAACCTTTGAATTGGTTTTGAATGATCAACGTGTATGCAAATGTGGAAACATGGCTCCAACATAAATGGACTGTCTACTGTAGAATTTGCAGCAACTCTGCAGTTCTGCTGGTAAGAAGGTTCAAGGCCCATTTTTCATATTTTATCTTGTTGTAAATGGATGATCAGCCTGGCACATTCAATCCTGTTAGACGCCATATAACCTTGCATGTGTTGGTCCGCCGTAAAAACCCATTTCAGTTCAATTGACATGATCAAACTCATTTTCCATTCTTTATTAAAGCTTATCATGCTTATCATGCTTATTACTAAGTTGAAATTAAAATAAGTTTGAAACGAAGTGTGTGTTTGAGGCTGATGTCAGGGGGAGTATTTTTTTATACTCATAGTGGGTGAAGTAATTCTGTTTGATTTTGATGAAATTTAGTTTTATTTCTAAATCATTTTTTCTAGATCATTTTATAAAATCAAAGCGTAAAATCAGTGTTGTTGGACTGAATTCTCAAATCAGTTAGCCAAGTATCCACTACTATAACTACTTCTCATTCTCTACTGGAGTGGGCGGAGGGATCGTGGATGGCTGAGAAATCAATGTATGGCGATTTTTAACTTTTGTAAAGTATGGCCTAATTAAACTCCTATTCATTTCAAATTATCCAATATGTTGGCAGTGACTAAGAGAAAACCAGGTTCCTTCTTACATTAAGAATTGCTTTTTTGTGCACTCCATGTTAACTTGTTAAGTGTGCAGAGGACCATAAGATGGACAAAATGGGAGTGTTCACAACAGAATTTCCTGAATTGCTTTTTTTAATGTGTAAATGGCCTGTCTGTATTAAAGTGTGTACTTTTCCAAAATGTTTAACATTATTTTTGTTATCATGTTAAAACAAATTAAATTAATAAATTTAAAAACACAATGTTTATGTAAATAAAAGTTGCCATTCTATAACTTTACAACAATGAACACAATGTAATGTATCATTTACACACAAGTGAGTATTGAAAAAGCTGTTAAAAGGGAACTCCTGTTTGTCCACTACATACATTCATTAAATGAACACATTACAACTCCCCATCACGAAGAGTAATAATTGCCATTTAATTATTTGTTAAATGAATGCGTGAACAATTAGGTAACAATCCCTTTTTTTAAATTATAGTTAAAGGATAAAAATCAACAAATCTTCACACATCAATAAAGCGATTTTCAGAATTAATTTGTTAATTGTCCAGATTTCATTACATTTTTATCCTGTTACTGTAGGTTTACAATAATGATGAAATTACATTTGGCAATATATACAATAGAAATGTTATTGACATTAGCATATCAATAGCTAATTGACATTAAATAACACTTATCACTTTTTTTTCATTGACTAGTAAAACTGTTCATGTTGTACACAATATTAGCACATTAGACTAGCACATTGATGGCATTTTCATATCCTTGTCATTATTTCCAGTTGGTAGGAGTTTTTCATATGTATTTTGGGGTTGTTGGATCAAATCTCGATTGAAAATTTTTTTACAGCAGAACGCCCAACTAAGAAAAAATCATAATTTGTTGATTTGACTAAAATTCTGATAACAAATGAACAAATTTATTTTGTATTAAAGAAACATTTTATAATTATAAAGATTACAAAAAAAAAAAACACAATCAGACTATTTTTGTAATTTGGGTGTAATTTTGATAACTATTAAAAAAAATTAAACTTGCAATCTTCACTACCCCTATTTTAAAAAAGTTTTAATAAATCAATAATAAATCACCATTTATGAATGGCTATGTATTTTGGGGTCGTTCTGCTGTAATTTGAGGTAAAAAAAAATTACAGCAGAACGCCCATCTAAGAAAAAATCATAATTTGTTGATTTGACTAAAATTCTGATAACAAATCAACAAATTTATTTTGTATTAAAGAAACATTTTATAATTATAAAGATTACAAAAAAAAAACAACACACAATCAAACTATTTTTGTAATTTGGGTGTAATTTTGATAACTATTAAAAAAAATTAACCTTGCAATCTTCACTATCCCTATTTTAAAAAAGTTTTAATAAATCAATAATAAATCACCATTTATGAATGGCTATGTATTTTGGGGTCGTTCTGCTGTAATTCGAGGTAAAAAAAAAATTACAACAGAACGCCCAAAATACATATATATTATGTCCACCTAGCTACAAATTGTCTGTGTGATTTTGGTGTTCCCAAGAGTTGATTTATTAGGATATTTATATAATGAAAACCATGGTTTAATTTACAAGTTTGTGATCAGTAGATGGCTGCCATTGACAGCTGTGTTTGCAGTTTTGCGTTTTAGGTTATTTCCCTTCATTTACATCTTCTTACTTCTCTGTATAAATCAAGTAAACTATCATATTCATAAATATTCCATGCATGGTTACATAGAACTAAAGCAATCAAAATTCTTCCATATTCGTTGAACAGATCCTTCAAATGGTCATATCTTCTTTGTTTATCATTCTATGTTGATAATTCTTTCATCGTTTTCCAGGGTTTTTTTCAGGACGCCCAATGTGTGCCTACATTCCATCAACGCAATTAGATAGTAAATCGGACTACAAAAGGATGAAATGTACTCTATATAAAACATTTTATATAAGGTCAAATGCACCCTGTATATTATGAAAATCCTCTAATAGTCTATATAAAGCCATTTAATGATAAATGTACTGTAAAACAAGACGTAAGCACCCGTTATAAGGATGAATGTGCTCTATATAAAAACAAAAGCACACGGTATCCTGATTAAAGTACCCTATAAGACAATACGAGCGTTCCATTTGCCATCATGAAGGTGAAGTGACATACGCAATTGTATAGGTTTGTTGTATAAACATGTAACTAGCATAACGTTGATTCACGGGGACAAATATAGCTCGTACTAAAAGTAGATATAAAAGTAGAAAGTAAATATAGCATTCAAGGACCACAGTCAAACAGAAGCACACATAGAAACAGAAAACAATTTTAAAGATTATGATAAGGCAAGACACATCATCATAAACATAAAAGTGTTAACAATAGGGCTATCGCCTTGGAACGGTCAGTGGCAAAATGGGCCGCTGGTGGTGTTTAAACCAGGTTCTAGGGTGCACCAAACCTCACTCTTACCCTATTGTCATCCCAATAAAACGGGAGATATCCCCGCCAGGTTATATTGTCTAACAAACAAACCAGCATTAATGGACAATATACGTATAACACATAACCCATAATAATTATAAATACGGCAAGATGTGTTGACCTTGAACCTGTTATCATTACATACTATTAGACACAATGTTAAATAAGTTAGAACTAAGAGCATTGCCATCCGATCTCAGTTTGTTTGATATTTGAATGGTGTTTAGTATCACATTTTCCAGCACATGTTAGACTATGTATAGTATAACCCTGGTCAGTAGCATGGGAAAATTGTTATCAAGCGTGTTGAATAAACGAATTTATAAATGGTGAAACAATAATCATAAAATATCTGATGCCCAGTTTGGATTCCGAAAGGTAAATCTACGATAGATGTTGTGTTTATACTCCAAAATATCATTGACAAAATATTAAAAGGTAATGGTAGGCTTTATTGTGCATTCATAGACCTTGAAAAGGCGTTCGATTCGAATAATAGAAATGCACTTTGGTTGAAATTATATTAAATTAGGTATTAATGGCAAAATGCTTAGCATTATTCGAGCCATGTATGACATTGTTAAAAGCTGTGTTAAACACTGTGGTTCATTTTCTGATTTTTTTATATAACAGTTGGACTAAAGCAATGGGAGATAATCTCGCCGATAATGTTCGCACTTTTCCTTGAAGACCTAGAGCTGTATTTGTACATATAATAGTATTGAAAGCGGACTCTCTGTTAATGATATATCTCTTATTATTTTGCTTTTTGCCGATGAAATGGTTCTTTTAGGTACGAGTATAGAAGCTCTTCAAAGTAGTTTAACTAACTTATATAACTATTGTGAAACATGTAATGGGGTCTAGAGATAAACACTGATAAGTCTAAAGAGGTGGTTTTACGACAAAGAGGAATAATCAGAGTTACCGAAAATGGGTCTTATAACGGCACCATGCTCGAAGTGGTCGATTATTTTAACTATTTAGGAGTCGTGTTTAAATATGCAGGGTCGTTTACCCTTAACCAACAAGCATATTGGGGTAAATCGCTTAAAGCTATGAACCTTTTATTCATAAATATTAAGAATTACGAGTTAAATACGAAAACAGCTTTACAATTGTTTAATGCTTTTGTAGGGTCTGTTCTTCATTACGGCAGTCAAGTGTGGAGTTTTACTAAATCCAAGGAAATTGTAAGGATACATTTAAAGTAGTGTAAACAAACACTCGGTGTAAAATTATACAAGTAATTAGGGTGTGTATGGGGAATTAGGCCGTTATCAATTATATATCAATAGACATGTTAATATCATTAAATACTGGCTAAGAGCATTCACAACCGATAATGTAATTATAAAGCATGTACATGAAAGCGCTCAAAATGATTGTGAACGGGGATTAAATAATTGGGTTTCAAAAGTCAAGTCATTACTGAATATTAGTGTTTTTATGTTTGCGTGGCTTGACCCCACTTCATTAATTCCCATACGATTTATAAAGCTATTCAAGCAACGACTGATAGTAATATTCAAAACTGGTCATGCGACCTGGAAACTAATAGTGTAATGACGCTGTACAAATCTGTAAAGCATCGTTTTGAATACGGTACTTATTCAGATTTATTTCATACAAGGCGCGATCGCAGTGTTTCAACCAGATTACGTTTTTCCGCTCATAGTTTAAGGATCGAAACAAGGGAGGTATTCTTGCGAAAGTCTAAAAAGGATGAAAGGATTTGTCAAATATTTAACACTAACGATATTTAGGACGAGTTCCATTTTACCTTAATATGCCCTGCTTAAAATATAACCAGAAGTAAATATATCGAACGATATTACATACAAAGGCCAAGCATGTTTAAATTTATTGCTCTCCTTCAGTCGTCTTAACAAAAATTAATTATTAATTTTAGCAAATACATTTCAGAACCATTCTCTTTAAGACGTACCATGATAAATAACTTATTAACTCGTTCACCCTCACGATCTCACGATATCAAAGCCGATTTTGTGTTCACCTTTAATATACATATAGTCTGTATTCACCTTTAATATACATATAGTCCATTCGTCACCTTTAATACACATATAGTCCATTCGTCACCTTTAATATACATATAGTCCGTATTAATCTTTAATATACATATAGTCCGTTTTCACCTTTAATATACATATAGTCAATTTGTCGCCTTTAATATACATATAGTCCGTATTCAACTTTAATACACATATAGTCCGTATTCATCTTTAATATACATATAGTCCATTCGTCACCTTTAATATACATATAGTCCATTCGTCACCTTTAATATACATATAGTCCGTATTCATCTTTAATATACATATAGTCTGTATTCACCTTTAATATACATATAGTCCATTCGTCACCTTTAATATACATATAGTCCGTATTTATCTTCAATATACATATAGTCCGTATTCGTCTTTAATATACATATAGTCCATTCGTCACCTTTAATATATATATAGTCCATTCGTCACCTTTAATATACATATAGTCCGTATTCATCTTTAATATACATATAGTCTGTATTCATCTTTAATATACATATAGTCCGTATTTACATGTAATATACATATATCCCATTCGTCACCTTTAATATACATATAGTCCGTATTCATCTTTAATATACATATAGTCCATTCGTCACCTTTAATATACATATAGTCCGTATTCACCTTTAATATACATATAGTCCGTATTCACCTTTAATATACCTATAGTCCATTCGTCACCTTTAATATACATATAGTCCGTATTCACCTTTAATATACATATAGTCCGTATTCACCTTTAATATACCTATAGTCCATTCGTCACCTTTAATATACATTTAGTCCGTATTCACCTTTAATATACATATAGTCCGTATTCACCTTTAATATACATGTAGTCCATTCGTCACCTTTAATATACATATAGTCCGTATTCACCTTTAATATACATATAGTCCGTATTCACCTTTAATATACATATAGTCCATTCGTCACATTTAATATACCTTTGTACCATAGCTGTAATGGTTTTCCTTTGTTCTAGCTTATTAGACCGTGAGCCATACACTTTTTTGTTACCATCTCAAGGGACAAATTCTTACTAGTACCATGTTATTGAGTACCTTGTAGAGAAACAAAAAATCCATGATAGCAGTGTGAACAGGGTAGCTGATTCCTGTTATTGGAGTTATCTCCCCCTTTTAAGCAAAACTCTTGTTTCTTTAACAAATCGTTTTCGCTGGAACTAGAAGAGCTACAGGTCTAATATTTTGCATGTATTATACATTAAGGGTCCTCTACCAGGTATTTATAAAATGGTGACCCCAGGGTCAAATATGGCCCAGCCCCGGGGGTAACATTTTTTCATACAGTAATATAGGAAATCTTTAAAAAATAAATAATTTTCTCTAAAACAGTAAGAGCTAGAGGTCCAATATTTATGCATGAAGCTTAAGCTTATGGTCCACTAGCAAGTTTGTTAAAATGTTGACCCTGGGATCATATCTGGCTCCGCCCGAGGGGTCATATATTTACATAGAGTCATATAGACTTTCTCACCCTGAACTGCAGCGTTGCTGCAAATTCTATTGCAGACACTCCATTTACGCTGGAGCCATGTTTATTGTTTTTCTGCCACTGCTCTGAGTGATGTGAGCGAGATGGCACCTGAAACAATGCAGGGTCATCATGAAGACCTTTAATGAGCATGAACAAAAAATGAAAAAATGAATATAAATAGGGAGGGGTCCTATCCTTCTGCATGTGACGGTGTGTTTGCAGTGGTTGTATTCTACCCCGGCAACCACACGGGGTGGGAGGGTCATATATTTACATAGAGTCATATAGACTTTCTCACCCTGAACTGCAGCGTTGCTGCAAATTCTATTGCAGACACTCCATTTACGCTGGAGCCATGTTTATTGTTTTTCTGCCACTGCTCTGAGTGATGTGAGCGAGATGGCACCTGAAACAATGCAGGGTCATCATGAAGACCTTTAATGAGCATGAACAAAAAATGAAAAAATGAATATAAATAGGGAGGGGTCCTATCCTTCTGCATGTGACGGTGTGTTTGCAGTGGTTGTATTCTACCCCGGCAACCACACGGGGTGGGGTGTTCTGGGGTTAAAGTTTTACAAAGAGTTGTATAGGAAAGTCCATAAAAATATTCTTTTTCTGATACTACAAGAGCTAGAGGTCTAATACGATGCATGTAGTATCGATCTCTACCAATTTATTTTGTTCAAATGGTGATCTTATGGTCAAATTTCGCCCGGTCCCGGGGGTCACATATTTACATACGAGTTATGTAGGAACGTCTATAAACATCTTCTCTGAAACTACAAGAGCTAGAGGTGTAATAAACTACATGTAGCTTAAGATTATTGTCATGTACCAAATAATTTAAATGGTGTCCCTTGAATCAAGCCTGGAATCAAATTTGGCCCTGTCCCGTGGATCACACTATAACATTGAATTATATAGGAAAACATATTCAAACAGCTTCTCTGATACTTCAGAAGCTAAATAATAGTTCGCATGTACCATAAGCTTATGCTCCTCTACCTAGTTTGTTCAAATGGCGACAATAGGGTCAAATATGGCCACTACGGGGGTCATAGTTTTACAGATGTATATAAAGAAATAATTTCTTAAAACATGAGAGCACTTTGAGACAAGGCGAGTGAGTCTCTTGTTTATGGCTTGAAGTTGTACACTTTTCATAAAATCACTTCAAAACTGAAATATATAGAGAATGTGACTTTTGAAAAGGTATTCCATTATGAAGACTTAACCATGTTTACAAATCGCATATTGAATAAATCCACGAACTAAAATCACAAAGTAGACCACTGCATTTTCGACAAATTGCAAAAAAAAACAGAAAGAAAAAGAAAAGGCATTTTACGGTTTAACTGTTGATTTTCAGGTGTTTGTTATACACATTTTAAAATAACCCGCCAAATTACGACAAAATTACTCTACAAAAACAGTTTATCAAAAGCCTATCCAGGTGTTCATCTCATATAATAATGCATATGTGTCGCTTAAAAGTATATGTTTATTCATGTGTTTTTTTGTAATATCCGTAATTGAATAAGTGTAAAATGAATTAAAGCTTTTTATATTGTATCTATAGAGTTTTGATTCTCAAACGATGTAAGTTATGTATATACCTCGTGGTCAGTAGGTTTAGAAACTATGTACATATGTTGTAAAATGTGGCTGTTGTTGGCGGGATAGCTACTTTAACTGCAGTAGCACCTGTATGTCGGATATAGCTGTTAGAGTTAACATCAGTAAACTAACCGTGATCACTAAATGTAAGCTATCTCGATGCACTGGGTACCGATTTCTTATCTGGAAGCGTTTAATTTTTTTTACATCTTATATATATGTTATATTGTCACATTGAGTTATATTATTTAAATCAGATAATATGTACTGAGTATTCTTAATTGTCCTGTTTTATCGTAAGGCATTAATTGCCAAGTTTATCAAAACAGCAATGAGCTGTGCATATATAAGGCTTGCTATCTTGCTAGATAAGAGAGACCGTTGTGAACCCAGCCTCATGGATATAACCTTTATGACGGATTAACATTTTAGTTCTATGTATTTTAATGCAGTCATCCTGCTTGAGCGCATACAGCCTGTTGATGCAGTGGATAGCACGGGGGACTTTAAATTCAGAGGACCCTGGTTCAAGCCTCACCGGAGCCAGTGAATTTTATCGGTGTGTTCTTGGGCAAGACATTTTTATCCTCGTCCTTCGGATGGGGACGTAAACCAGGCGATCCCGTGTAACGCTTGTTTTTTCTCTCTCATCATGTTAAAGAAACATAGGTGTCTATTCGTCAGTACGGCGGTTCCTAAATGCCTATATATCCACCACCCCCACCCCCCACCCACCCCCACCCACCCCCTCCCCCCCCCCCCCCACCACACACACTCCCTCTCTCTCTTCATTGGCAATACTACACCTTTTTATTTAGGTAATAATCCTTGCACTTGCATGCGCAAAAGTAGGGTTGATGCTTACTATCCTAGGTTAATTCCATACTCTAAATCAAGTACGGAGAACATCACAACCTATGTTTAGATACATATCCTAAGCAGGTGATATTGTAACAACTGCACCAATACTAACAAATATGCCATGGTAAGTAATTAGTACAGTGATCTGGGTATCACCATAAAGATATTTCTTCGTCGACGCCGAGTGGTTCCCGGGCAAGAATATGACCATTAGGGGTAAAATTTCACCGAATTAAAGTTAATTTTGTCATTTTTGTTCATTATTTTCATCATGAAACCTCTATTGTTTCAGGTGCTACTTCAGTGGTGGCTCCAGCGAAAAATGTAGTGTTTACTAGAGAATTTGCAGCAACTCTGCAGTTCTGCAGGTAAGAAGGTTCTAGGCACATTCTGCACATTTTTATCTAGATGTTAATGAAGTGTGAGCCGGGTCGAATGTTCATTCCTGTTGGCGCATTCGATTCTTTTTTCAGTAACACAAAAATGGTTCGTGCAAATGCATATACTACTATTTTTACATGTCATATGCAGAATTCTTCATTGTGTTGTATATGGTTGGGGTAATTCAGGTGTAAAAATCCTTAAAATATGCATAAATTGTAATTAAAAAGTATTAAAATAGACAACTTTTAAGATTTTGCGTTGCAATATGCAATGTTCTAGTCATGTAATACATAATCCAAATGTGTAATCATAATAAGTATTGCCATGACGCATACACCTAAAAAAGACTTTTGTTGAAAAAAACAACACGCTAAACAGCACATTTCCTTATCTAGAATCCTTTGGACTATGTGTCATATGTGCAATATATGTATATATCAGAACATGTTAATACTATTTATGTTGCAGTTACTTTGAGGAAGGCTTATACTTCCAGTTTGGCATGTGTCTCAACTTATCAGGCTTACTGAACACATATGTGCAATGCCATGAACATTGCTTAGTACTTAATTTCATCAATATATCATAACAATCCCTTATTCATATTATAATACTATTTAAATCATGTAGAAAGGTTGTAAATTACTGTTTCTTACATGTTTGCATATATATTGTAAAAAAAAATTAACTAAACTAAATGCATACAAATGTGTCAATAGTGGGTGGGGTAAATTGACTTCTAATTTGAAGTAAAATAGAGATTCTAAACTGAATTCAGTGCTAAAAAAGAGTTTATTTACGCTTTATGTAACTCAATGAATCGCAAACTTAAGTGCATCTTTAAAAAGTACATCAATAATTATTCACACAAGCATGACATTCAAAAATGAACATCAAAAACTTATATGAAAGCGCTACAATGATAACCTATTAATGTTCGATTTTGTTTATATAAGCTACCTGTTCCTGATTGCTATCATGGAAAAATGTAATCTATATACATTGCTCTTTTCAAAAAGTAATGGTAGAATTTGTCCCTTGAGTTGGTAACAATATCGAAAATGTTGGGTCCTGGCTCAAGGCCTATATGATATATTTTTCATAAACCTGAAGATCTGAACCTAAGCCGTGCTATAAATGCCGATATATTTCAGCCGTGCTATAAATGACAGAATCGGCAGTTATACCATGGCCTACTCCATTGTACACGCGCATAGTTGTAAGTTTACACACAACCTGTCAATCAAAATGTCAATTACCGGCAATTTCTAAGGTACAAAACATTTATAGCATACTTTTCTCGTATGCGATTCATACTGCACTCTCGGGCCTGCGGCCCTTGAGAAGCAGTATAAATCGCATATACTCGAAAAAGTATGCTATAAATATTACATATAGTCCATTCGTCACATTTAATATACATATAGTCCGTATTCACCTTTAATATATATATAGTCCGTATTCATCTTTAATATATATATAGTCCGTATTCATCTTTAATATACATACAGTCCGTATTCACCTTTAATATATATATAGTCCGTATTCATCTTTAATATATATATAGTCCGTATTCATCTTTAATATACATATAGTCCGTATTCACCTTTAATATATATATAGTCCGTATTCACCTTTAATATATATATAGTCCGTATTCATCTTTAATATACATACAGTCCGTATTCACCTTTAATTTACCTATACTCCATTCGTCACCTTTAATATATATATAGTCCGTATTCACCTTTAATATACCTATAGTCCGTATTCATCTTTAATAAACATATAGTCTCTATTCACATTTAATATACATATAGTCCATTCGTTACCTTTAATATACATATAGTCCGTATTCACATTTAATATACATATAGTCCGTATTCACCTTTAATATACCTATAGTCCATTCGTCACCTTTAATATACATATAGTCCGTATTCACCATTAATATACCTATAGTCCATTTGTCACCTTTAATATACATATAGTCCGTATTCACCTTTAATATACATATAGTCTGTATTCACTTTTAATATGCATATAGTCCATTCGTCACCTTTAATATACATATAGTCCGTATTCACCTTTAATATACATATAGTCCGTATTCACCTTTAATATACATATAGTCCATTCGTCACCTTTAATATACATATAGTCCGTTCGTCACCTTTCATATACCTATAATCCGTATTCACCTTTAATATGAATAAAGTCCATTCGTCACCTTTAATATACATATAATCCGTATTCACCTTTAATATACATATAGTCCGTATTCACCTTTAATATACATATAGTCCACTCGTCGATTTTAATATACATATATTCCGTATTCATCTTTAATATACATATAGTCCGTATTCATCTTTTATATACTGGCTTTATACCAGATATCGTCATTTTTATGTTGGTTCTTTAATATATCTAAATCAAAACTAGTCATCTCATAAATATTTTTGCCGGTAGAGAAGTTTACCCCTTTGCAGTAAATATTATGTGTTTACATTGTTTCTATTCTCAGTAAAAAGTGTCATGTGACCGTTACTAAATATAGACTGACTTGGG
The DNA here is from genome assembly GCA_037043455.1 of Cyrtodaria siliqua. Classification (NCBI taxonomy): domain Eukaryota; kingdom Metazoa; phylum Mollusca; class Bivalvia; order Adapedonta; family Hiatellidae; genus Cyrtodaria; species Cyrtodaria siliqua. The sequence goes on along the minus strand of JAWPHD010015229.1, from coordinate 9,780 downwards.
CCGGTCGTCTGAGCTGAATGTAGTAGTTATCGTCATGTTCAGTTTAATACCGAATAATCCATGTTTGGGATGATGAAAACGTGTGTAGTTATTAATTGAAACATCAATATACCATTGCACATGAATACACAAAAGAAATATCTAGAAAAATATTATATCTACAATTTAAAATGTTTTTTCAACTGTAGGTATCGGATGTAATTTACTTCACTTCGACGTTTTCATAAGTTAAGGGGAAATAACTGTCCGCAAATTTAAATCTAGTTGTCTCCCTTGGCTGAAAATGTTCAGCACATGCTTTTAGTTTTTTGGGGATGTCAAATTGATTCAATGGTTCGACGTAAAAGGTCAGCTATTTTAAAAGGAAATTTTCATGTGCATGCGCATTAGCGCGTGATTCCCCCGATTGTGTTTTGTTTATAACGGTATTTATATAGGTAAACGGGTTGGTCTGAGAGTGTATGTTAACATTTCTAAACTATTTTTTCCTCTCCAATCGTCTGATGATAGTGTGTAGTGATTTGTAAAGTGGGGTTGAAAAATAATCACAACATCGAGCGTTTTATTGATAATGACGAAATCTGGTGAATGACGATAACTGGTAAACAACCAGTACATATAGTCCGTATTCATCTTTAATATACCTATAGTCAATTCGTCACATTTAATATACATATAGTCCGTATTCACCTTTAATATACCTACAGTCCATTCGTCACCTTTAATATACATATAGTCCATATTCACCTTTAATATACCTATAGTCCATTCGTCACCTTTAATATACATATAGTCCATTCGTCACCTATAATATAAATATAGTCCGTATTCAACTTTAATATACATATATTACATTCGTCACCTTTAATATACATATAGTCTGTATTCACCTTTAATATACATATAGTCCATTCGTCACCTTTAATATACATATAGTCCATTCGTCACCTTTAATATACATATAGTCCGTATTCACCTGTAATATACCTATAGTCCATTCGTCACCTTTAATATACATATAGTCCGTATTCACCTTTAAAATACATATAGTCTGTATTCACCATTAATATACATATAGTCCTTTCGTCGCCTTTAATATAGATATAGTCCGTATTCATCTTTAATATACCTACAGTCCATTCGTCACCTTTAATATACATACAGTCTGTATTCATCTTTAATATACATATAGTCTGTATTCACCTTTAATATACATATAGTCCATTCGTCACCTTTAATATACATATAGTCCGTATTCATCTTTAATAACAATACAGTCTCTATTCACCTTTAATATACATATAGTCCATTCGTCACCTTTAATATACATATAGTCCGTATTCACCTTTAATATACATATAGTCCGTATTCACATTTAATATACATATAGTCCGTATTCACCTTTAATATACCTATAGTCCATTCGTCACCTTTAATATACATATAGTCCGTATTCACCATTAATATACCTATAGTCCATTTGTCACCTTTAATATACATATAGTCCGTATTCACCTTTAATATACATATAGTCTGTATTCACTTTTAATATGCATATAGTCCATTCGTCACCTTTAATATACATATAGTCCGTATTCACCTTTAATATACATATAGTCCGTATTCACCTTTAATATACATATAGTCCATTCGTCACCTTTAATATACATATAGTCCGTTCGTCACCTTTCATATACCTATAATCCGTATTCACCTTTAATATAAATAAAGTCCATTCGTCACCTTTAATATACATATAATCCGTATTCACCTTTAATATACATATAGTCCGTATTCACCTTTAATATACATATAGTCTGTATTCACTTTTAATATGCATATAGTCCATTCGTCACCTTTAATATACATATAGTCCGTATTCACCTTTAATATACATATAGTCCGTATTCACCTTTAATATACATATAGTCCATTCGTCACCTTTAATATACATATAGTCCGTTCGTCACCTTTCATATACCTATAATCCGTATTCACCTTTAATATAAATAAAGTCCATTCGTCACCTTTAATATACATATAATCCGTATTCACCTTTAATATACATATAGTCCGTATTCACCTTTAATATACATATAGTCCACTCGTCACCTTTAATATACATATATTCCGTATTCATCTTTAATATACATATAGTCCGTATTCATCTTTTATATACATATAGTCCGTATTCATCTTTAATATACCTATAGTCCATTCGTCACATTTAATATACATATAGTCCGTATTCACCTTTAATATACCTACAGTCCATTCGTCACCTTTAATATACATATAGTCCATATTCACCTTTAATATACCTATAGTCCATTCGTCACCTTTAATATACATATAGTCCGTATTCACCTTTAATATAAATATAGTCCGTATTCAACTTTAATATACATATATTCCATTCGTCACCTTTAATATACATATAGTCTGTATTCACCTTTAATATACATATAGTCCATTCGTAACTTTTAATATACATATAATCCGTATTCACCTTTAATATACATATAGTCCGTATTCATCTTTAATATACATATAGTCTGTATTCCACTGTAATATACATATAGTCCATTCGTCACCTTTAATATACATATAGTCCGTATTCACCTTTAATATACATATAGTCCATTCGTCACCTTTAATATACATAAAGTCCATTCGTCACCTTTAATATACATATAGTCCGTATTCACCTGTAATATACCTATAGTCCACTCGTCACCTTTAATATACATATAGTCCGTATTCACCTTTAAAATACATATAGTCTGTATTCACTATTAATATACATATAGTCCTTTCGTCGCCTTTAATATAGATATAGTCCGTATTCATCTTTAATATACCTACAGTCCATTCGTCACCTTTAATATACATACAGTCTGTATTCATCTTTAATATACATATAGTCTGTATTCACCTTTAATATACATATAGTCCAATCGTCACCTTTAATATACATATAGTCCGTATTCACCTTTAATATACATATAGTCCAGTCGTCACCTTTAATAAACATATAGTCCGTATTCACCTTTAATATACATATAGTCTGTATTCACCATTAATATACATATAGTCCATTCGTCGCCTGTAATATACATATAGTCCGTATTCATCTTTAATATACCTATAGTCCATTCGTCACCTTTAATATACATACAGTCCGTATTCATCTTTAATATACATATAGCCTGTATTCACCTTTAATATACATATAGTCTATTCTTCACCTTTAATATACATATAGTCCGTATTCATCTTTAATATACCTATAGTCCATTCGTCAACTTTAATATACATACAGTCCGTATTCATCTTTAATAAACATATAGTCTGTATTCACCTTTAATATACATATAGTCCATTCGTCACCTTTAATATACATATATTCCGTATTCAGCTTTAATATACATATAGTCTGTATTCACCATTAATATACATATAGTCCATTCGTCGCCTTTAATATACATATAGTCAGTATTCATCTTTAATAAACCTATAGTCCATTCGTCACCTTTAATATACATACAGTCCGTATTCATCTTTAATATACATATAGTCTGTATTCACCTTTAATATACATATAGTCCATTCGTCACATTTAATATACATATAGTCCGTATTCAACTTTAAAGTACATATAGTCCGTATTCACCTTTAATATACATATAGTCCGTATTTACATGTAATATACATAAAGTCCATTCGTCATCCTTAATATACATATAGTCCGTATTCATCTTTAATATACATAGTCCGTATTCATCTTTAACATACATGTAGTCCGTATTCACTTTTATTATACATATAGTCTGTATTCACCTTTAATATACATATAATCCATTCGTCACCTTTAATATACATGTAGTCCGTATTCACCTTTAATATACATATAGTCCATTCGTCACCTTTAATATACATATAGTCCATTCGTCACCTATAATATACATATTGTCCGTATTCACCTTTAATATACATATAGTCCGTATTCATCTTTAATATACTTATAGTCCGTATTCACCTTTAATATACCTACAGTCCATTCGTCACCTTTAATATACATATAGTCCGTATTCATCTTTAATATGCCTATAGTCCATTCGTCACCTTTAATGTACATATAGTCCGTATTCATATGTAATACACCTATAGTCCATTCGTCACCTCTAATATACATATAGTCCGTATTTATCTTTAATATACCTATTGTCCATTCGTCACCATTAATATACATATAGTCCGTATTCACCTTTAATATACATATAGTCCGTATTCACCTTTAATATACATATAGTCCATTCGTCACCTTTAATATACAAATAGTCCGTATTCACCTTAAATATACATATAGTCTGTATTCACCTTTAATATACATAAAGTCTATTCGTCACCTTTAATATACCTATAGTCCATTCGTCACCTTTAATATACCTATAGTCCATTCGTCAGCTTTAATATACATATAGTCCGTATTCATCTTTAATATACATATAGTCTGTATTCACCTTTAATATACATATAATCCATTCGTCACCTTTAATAAACATAAAGGCCGTATTCACCTTTAATATACATATAGCCCATTCGTCACCATTAATATACATATAGTCTGTAATCACGTTTAATATACATATAGTCCATTCGTCACCTTTAATATACATATAGTCTGTATTCACCTTTAATATACATATAGTCCATTCGTAACCTTTAATATACATACAGTCCGTATTCACATTTAATATACATATAGTCCGTATTCATCTTTAATATACATATAGTCTGTATTCACCTGTAATAAACATATCGTCCATTCGTCACCTTTAATATACATATAGTCCGTATTCACCTTTAATATACATATAGTCCATTCGTCACCTTTAATATACATATAGTCCGTATTCACCTTTAATATACCTATAGTCCATTCGACACCTTTAATATACATATAGTCCATATTCACCTTTAATATACCTATATTCCATTCGTCACCTTTAATATACATATAATCCGTATTCATTTTATATATACATATAATCCGTATTCATTTTATATATACATATAGTCTGTATTCACCTTTAATATACATATAGTCCGTATTCAACTTTAAAACACATATAGTCCTTATTCACCTTTAATATACATATAGTCCGTATTTACATGTATTATACATATAGTCCATTCGTCATCTTTAATAAACATATAGTCCGTATTCATCTTTAATATACATATAGTCCGTATTTACATGTAATATACATATCGTCCATTCGTCACCTTTAATATACATATAGTCCGTATTCACCTTTAATATACATATAGTCCATTCGTCACCTTTAATATACATATAGTCCGTATTCACCTTTAATATACCTATAGTCCATTCGACACCTTTAATATACATATAGTCCATATTCACCTTTAATATACCTATATTCCATTCGTCACCTTTAATATACATATAATCCGTATTCATTTTATATATACATATAATCCGTATTCATTTTATATATACATATAGTCTGTATTCACCTTTAATAAACACATAGTCCATTCGTCACCTTTAATATACATATAGTCCGTATTCAACTTTAAAACACATATAGTCCTTATTCACCTTTAATATACATATAGTCCGTATTTACATGTAATATACATATAGTCCATTCGTCATCTTTAATAAACATATAGTCCGTATTCATCTTTAATATACATATAGTCCGTATTCATCTTTAACATACATGTAGTCCGTATCCACTTTTAATATACATATAGTCTGTATCACCTTTAATATACATATAATCCATTCGTCACCTTTAATATACATATAGTCTGTATTCATCTTTAATATACATATAGTCCGTATTCACCTTTAATAAACATATAGTCCGTATTCACCTTTAATATACATATAGACCATTCGTCAGCTTTAATATACATATAGTCCATTCGTCACCTTTAATACACATATAGTCCATTCGTCACCTTTAATATATATAGATATAGTCCGTATTCATTTTTAATAGACATTTAGTCCTTTTTCATCTGTAATATAAATAAAGTCTGTATTCACCTTTAATATACCTATAGTCCATTCGTCACCTTTAATATACATATAGTCCTTTCGTCACCTTTAATATACATATTGTCCGTATTCACCTTTAATATACATATAGTCCATTCGTCACCTTTAATATATATATAGTACGTATTTATCTTTAATATACCTATAGTCCATTCGTCACCATTAATATACATATAGTCCGTATTCACCTTTAATATACATATAGTCCGTATTCACCTTTACTATACATATAATCCATTCGTCACCTTTAATATACATATAGTCCTTATTCATATTTATTATACCTATAGTCCATTCGTCACCTTTAATATACATATAGTCCGTATTCACCTTTAATATACATATAGTCCGTATTCACCTTTAATATACATATAGTCCGTATTCACCTTTAATAAACCTGAAGTCTGTATTTAACTTTAATATACATATAGTCCATTCGTCACCTTTAATATACATATAGTCCGTATTCATCTTTAATACACATGTAGTCTGTATTCACCTTTACTATATCTATAGTCCATTCGTCACCTTTAATATACATATAGTCCATTCGTCACCTTTAATATACATATAGTCCATTCGTCACCTTTAATATACATATATTCCGTATTCATCTTTAATATACATATAGTTTGTATTCACCTTTGATATACATATAGTCCGTTCGTCACCTTTAATATATATATAGTCCGTATTCACCTTTAATATACATATAGTCCGTATTCACCTTTAATATACATACAGTTCGTTATTTAGCCCGTTCTGATTTTTAACCCGTCGTATTATCGTCTGTGACAACGGTGTTCTCTATATCAGTGTTACCAGTTCACATTAGCGATGGCTGTAGGGGAGTAGACTGTGTCAGAGTGTAACACTGTTTGATTAGGACTATGGATAGAGGAATATATTAGTCAATGTAGGTACTGCATAATCATGCAACTATATTGTGTTCTAAATTATGTCCATTTACTTTAAGGTTAAGATAGGATGATATAGGATATGTGTTTAATCGATTTAAAAAAAGGTATATGTCAACGATACCTATATATGTATATTTACATCGGACTACCTATGTTTTGATAAAACGCTTGAGTCTGTTTCTATAATCTGCAATAGTTGTATGTTATGTTTATAGTTATTTTATGTTTATTTTCATTAATTTCAAAACGCCCATGAACAAAAGTATTTTCTGTCGATATTGTTATTTGGTAGGAACCCATTTATATATTTTTTTTATTTCTTAAACGTCTCTTTCAACTCATATCCTTCTAAGATTGCTGTCTCAATATAATATAATATGATGTGTTAACGGAAAGTAAACCCAATTTCATTGCATTGCATTTTTACCAAGATCGCAGGGTAATATTTGGCGCATTTTTTGGTAAATATTATAAACTACAGTAGAAGTTAGAGTTGGTTAAAAAATAAGTCCATTTTATGAATATAAACATGAGGTAAATTTATGATACTTTTGAGAGAAGGTCGGGTAGATGTATGATTGTGACAACATGTTTACTGGGTCGATAAACATCCATTATCGCTTCGGACGCCGGGGTATTTACATGTACTTAGCAGTACGTGTTGAATCGGATACCTACATTAAAGACATTTTTACGACCAATGTATTAAATCCACTTATGTCAATAATTATATAAATATGACCAAGCGCCTTATTAATTGTATACTGCCATTTTCCCAGGTGTACGGCAGACAGACTGAGGCCCTGACATATTAGTTTGATATTTGGTGATTGTATGGGAAAGAAACAGAAACAAATTCAATTAGTTGGTGAATATCAGTTTTAGAACTATAATAATGTACAATGAGAAAAATGTACTTATCATCATTTAAAAAGACTACGTATATAATGTATTCTTTCAAAATCAACAAATATATTACCACTTGTGTGAGATCATATCTTGTCATGATGGAACAGTACACTGTTCCCAACCCCAATCGGGAGAACATTTTATCAGATGCATGACTGTTACATGTATGTAACCCACTATTTACTATATTGTCACACGGTGTTGAACGGGAAGCATGGTTGTCAACTTCTAACGCTCGTATATTTTTACCACTGCCAAAGCTCTGAGCAAACATTAGGGGTGTTCATTAATGCAAGCTTACTCGTTCATAAAGTGCAAAGAGTATATTTTCAAAACAAAAATTATGAATTTCGCTTTCCCCCCGTTTTGAGAAAATCTGCCTCACTCACAACATCCGGTTATGGTTGTCACTATAACACGCATTTGTATAGAGCGCTCCGATTGGATACTTTTTATCCTACTCTATTCAATTATATAATTCAATTCAATAATTCAGATTGTTACAAATGTGTGTAATAACCACAACCGGATGTTGCAAGTGAGGCAGATATTCTTGAAACGGTAGTATGGGGTGTGGGGGACGGAGACAAAAGAAATTGCGACGAAAATTGACTCTCTGAACTTCATGAGCGGGTAAGCTCAAAGATCCTTTGTAGCCGAGATAAAAAATATACAAGCGTTGGAAGTTGACTCCGTTCAAGACCATATAAAAATATAGTAAATAGTGGGTTGGGCACAATTTCAGAAATCGTAAGATTTTGTTTATTTCCTTTGTGATATTCATAAAATGAATGGTAATAGTGTGCTATTACAGATATATATGTGTGTTTATGGCTGGTGCCAGTCTAATAAAACTATATGCGTTCGGATCTTTGCAGTACTGTTAAGGGATATGTATATGGAATATGTATGAATCTTATCAGTAGCTACAATCCGCCTCTTTCCCATTGCTGTGACCCAGTGGATAGCACGTTGACTTCCGAATCCGGTGTTCACGGGTCGAGTCTCACTGGCGTCACTGTGTTACTTTGGTGTGTAATTTGGCCGGATTATTTCCCTAGACTCGTCCGTCGGAACTGGCGGTCCCGTGTATCAAAATCTATCCTCAGAATACGTTTAAGAACTATATGAATCTATCGATAGTAGGAGAATGCCATGGTTCCCAGATTCCTGTAACTCGAAATAACCCGAACAATGTGTTGATGAGCTGTTAAAAAACAATTCAATGTAATTCTATAGCAGTCTCGTTGAAATTGCATTGCTTTTGATCTAAATCAAGTGTAACTGATAATGATAAAACATGCATTTACATTTACTTATAGTTCTTAAAATATTGGATTGTCAAACAGACGTTGACCGTTTGCAGCAACAGGCGTTTGCCGTTTCAATCAGAAATTCTCAACCGACGGTTTCATTTTTCCCCCTCTTATTCCACACATATAATCGACGGTTTTTTCACATGCACATAACTTGAGAATATGACAAAGCAAAGAGTACGCATTATGAGTGATGCAGACTTCTTTCATAAAACACTTACATTTTTAACAGCGTTGTGTTGTATTTACCAAAAAAATCAGAAAAAACTTTGTTTTCTTATACTGTCTGGATGAAAATATTTCGTCCCATGGCCCTGAAAATGCTTCTATGAGCATAAACAGGCAGTTCTAGATAGGACTGATATATTAAAAAGTAATGGTATGAGATAACATACGACAATTGGCGTAATCTCATAGCAAAATAATATATAGGGTCCTATAGAAACCACAGCGTCCGAACGCAATGGCATCGTAGGTCCGCACTATACTGCAAACAAGGACTAGAAACTACAATGAAAGAGACAAAAAACAACTGAAA